>BPTQ01000001.1:4079649-4305443 GCA_019973895.1 Chrysanthemum seticuspe | reverse complement strand
CTATTGACAACACTTACATCACGTAAACACACTCTATCAGATTGCGATAGGCGTTGACCATCAATATTCCCACCCTTATAACTACCAGTTGCGGATAGCGTTAGACTATCTCACACAAATGCACTACATTCACAACAGTTATCTGGTATCTCAAGTCTGAGGATAAACATTTCATGATTTACTTAATGACAAAGATCCATAAGTATAATCATGTAAAGTTGGGATCTGTCCTACATTCAATTCATTGAATATCATGTGAATTTGGTATGTCCCACGCATCAATATACTTTAAGTATATTCTACCAAAACTCAGATTTGTCTTAATTTAATAACATTCCCACATTATTGATCGACAACGGACTATTTAGAACAACATAAGTCATTCACGGATTAAACATGTAAATATAGGATATAATATTAATAAAATGAAAAATAAACATAAATAGCTATTTTATTTCATTAAAATAGTATTTGTTCATAACATCTTTTATCCAAATACTAATCACAGATCTGTATGAAACTACTAGCTAAACGAAGTCCTATCCCATCAGCATGGTCAGTAAGTTTTTGTTTTGGCAAAGGCTTTGTAAAGGGATCAGCTAGATTATCATCTGTATGAAATTTGAGTATATTGATTTCACCTATTTCGACTTGTTCTCGAACATAGTGATATCGTCGAGGAAAATGTCTGGCGCCCTTCATGACTCCAGGCTCATTGGCAAATGTTATTGCAGCAGAGTTGTCACAATACACATTTAAAGGTAATTCGATTGAGGGCATTACTCCGAGTCCCGAAATGAATTTCCTAATCCAAACAGCTTCCATCGCAGCTTCCGAAGCAGCTATGTACTCTTCTGTAATAGACATCGCAGTCGTTGTCTGCTTCTTGCTCTTCCAGTCAACTGCTCCTCCATTAATGACAAAGACATATCCCGTTTGAGACTTCTTATAATCTTTATCATTTTGGAAAGACGCATCGCAAAAACCTGTAACATCAAGTTCTGCATATGGATTCCCACCATACACTAGAAATATTTCTTTAGTAGCCCTTAGATACTTAAGAATGTTCTTAACAGCATGCCAGTTTTTCACTGGATTCTGTTGATATCGACTGGTGATATTTTGTGCAAACGCCACATCAGGCCTTGTACATCTCACAGCATACATGATAGATCCTACAGCCGAAGCATAAGGAACTTTTCTCATGTGTGCCACCTCTTCAGGTGTTGACGCGCATAGTTCACTACTTAAGCCACGTTCAGCTTGCATCGGCAAATATCCCTTCTTGGAATTATGCATATTGAATCTCTTCAATATTTTATCGATGTAAGTACTTTGACTTAGTCCAATCAACCGCCTTGATCTATCTCGGTAGATCTTGATTCCCAGAATAAATGCTGCTTCCCTTAAATCCTTCATAGAAAAGCACTTTCCAAGATAAGACTTTACATCTTGCAAACTTGGAATGTCTTTTCCCTTGATCAATATGTCATCAACATATAAGATAAGGAAAATAACATTACTCCCACCAGCTTTGTGATATACACATGGCTCATCAAGATTTTGAGTGAAACCAAATTTCTTGATTTCTTCACCAAGCTTCTTGTTCCATTGCCTTGATGCTTGCTTCAACCCATAAATGGATCTTTGAAGTTTGCATACACGCTTTGGAAATTTTGGATTCACAAACTCTTCAGGTTGTGCCATATAGATGTCCTCATCTAGGTGACCGTTTTAGAAGGCAGTTTTGACATCTATTTGCCATATCTCATAGTCATAGTAAGCAGCTATGGCTATAAGAATCCTAATAGCTCTAATGTCTGCTACAGGAGAGAATGTCTCCTCGTATTCTATCCTAAAAGTTTGAGTAAACCCTTGAGCTACAAGACGAGCTTTATAGGTGTGTACATTGCCATCCATGTCAGTCTTTATCTTATAGAGCCACTTACTTCCAACTACCTTAGCATTTGGAGGTAAGTCAACCTCTATCCAGACTTCGTTATCTCTCATGGATTGCATTTTCCCATTCATTGCGACTTGCCATTTATCCTTTTCAGGACTCATCATAGCAGCCTTATAGTTAGCAGGTTCACCAAGATCCCCTAACATATTTTCCTCAGCTTCTGCGTTAAGACATAAACGCTCAGGTGCACGCGTAGCCCTTGTGGATCTACGAATGGGAACCACTTCAACTTCAGGTGGAACGCTCAGACTTTCAGGTTCTACTTGAGGTTGGCTAGTGTTTTCAGAAGGTGATGTATCTTCTTGATCATCTTCTAGATCATAAACTCTCTCACTGAATTCATGAGATATGAGATCCCTTTCAAGGAAATCTCCATACCTAGAAACGATTACTTTGTTTTCAGGTGGAAAGTAAAAGTAGTAACCCATAGTTTCCTTTGGGTATCCTACGAAGATACACTTAACAGATCTTTGTTTTAGCTTATCAGCTGAGTCACGTTTAACAAATGCCTCACAACCCCTGACCTTTAAGTAAGACAAGTTGGGAGCTTTCCCATACCACACTTCATAAGGAATCTTATCAACCTTCTTAGTTGGAACCATATTCAAAATGCGAACAGCATTTTCTAAAGCATAATCCCAAAAGGATAAGGGAATTGATCGCACCATGTCTAACAATGTATGATTTCTTCTCTCAGATACACCATTTTGTTGTGGAGTATATGGAGAAGTGAGTTGCTGGATGATACCACACTCAACAAGATAATCTTTAAACTCTTGGCTTTAATATTCACCACCTTATCGGATCGAAGAGCTTTAATCTTCTTTCCTAGTTGCAGTTCTACTTCACTCTTGAAAACCTTAAATGTTTCAAAGACTTCATGTTTATGTTTAAGTAAATAAACATAACCATAATGACTGAAATCATCAGTAAAGGTTAAGAAGTAGCTAGCACCCTTCCTTGACACATGTCTTAGTGGTCCACATATAGGGGTGGAAACGAGCCGAGCCACTCGTGAAAAGCTCGAGATCAGATCGGTAAAAAGCTCGAACGAGCCGAGCCTAAACGAGCTCGAGCCTATATTAGAGCTCATTTAATAATCGAGCCCGAGCTCGTGCTCTATATATAAAGCTCGAATAGGCTCGCGAGCCCTAAACGAGCTTTGTTGACACACAACCCTACTAGTATATTGACAAAGTTTGAATGTCATAAGTATTGCAGTTTGAGACACGTTTACACATGAGTCGATACACGCTTTGCAC
The DNA here is from genome assembly GCA_019973895.1 of Chrysanthemum seticuspe. Taxonomy (NCBI): domain Eukaryota; kingdom Viridiplantae; phylum Streptophyta; class Magnoliopsida; order Asterales; family Asteraceae; genus Chrysanthemum; species Chrysanthemum seticuspe. Next base: position 4,302,218 of record BPTQ01000001.1, on the reverse strand, counting down.
GAATCTCAATATACAATATACAACTTTCAAAATATCAAGTGAAATCTCTAGTTACCAAGTTGGCATTTTTATGTGGACGTATCCAATCACAAACTATAAAATTCACTCATATAATATTAGCATAGTTATAAAGACTAACTACTATAAAATTCACTCATATAATTTTAAAATCTCGCTTCTTTGCAGACACACACCCAATGACAATCTTATTCCTTTCTCCATTTGATAAACCGGATCTACAACTCCTAAACAAGCTCGAATCACACAAACCCAAGCCATACTTCTCATCTCATTTCACCAAACAATCTAAACATAAACAAAACCCTTTGCCTCCTTTCTGATACAATCCAAACACAATCAAACAAACCACAACCCGTTTATGCTTCAATTTGGCTTCAAGATCTTCTATAGATCTAAGGTAGGGTATTGCATTTTTTTGTTTTCGTGTTTCTTTGAATGAAATAAAGAATGAATTAAAGAGCCTTGCTTTTGTTCGTTCTTTAATATTTCGAATAACAAAGGAAGGAGCTATGCTCTTCATAGATCGATGATGGGTTTAGTTCTAATATTCAAGATCTATAAAGATCTGTAAATATGTAGAATAAACTGAGATCCTTTTAAGTTCATTTGGGTTATTAGAAGTTAGTTAAACCTATTATTTGCTTTAAAAGGATGTGGTTAAACAAAAGGCCACGCTGCTGATGTTTACTTTTTAACAGACTAAGACATTAAAATTTGGATTCAGTAGCAAAATATTTAAGTTAATTGGATTACTCTCATCTTTGCTTCTTTATATCAATTTGACAATAGCAAATAAATAGAAAAAACAAACAAGCATATTATAAATTATAAAGCTATTATGTATATACTAACGAGCCCAAAACTAATAAACGAGCTTGAGAACATGTAAAGCAGTTTTTTTACACATCACAAACGAGCCGAGCTCGAGCCTTATATATCATACCACGAGCCGAGCTCGAGCTCAAATCTTAAGGCTCGAATCGAGCCGAGCTCGAGCTCGAGCTTTCTAAAATATAAACGAGCCGAGCTCGAGCTCTGTCAGGCTCGGGCTCGGCTCGGCTCGGCTCGTTTCCACCCCTATCCACATACGTCAGTATCTATCACACCAAGAAGATCAGAAGCCCTTTCTAAACTATTTGTAAAAGGTTTTTTGGTCATCTTCCCAGGTATGCAAGATTCGCATTTATCAAATGATTCATCATTGATATCTTGCAAAAGCCCATCGTGTTGCAGCTTTTGCATGCGTTTCTTGCCTATGTGAGCAAGTCTACAATGCCAAAGATATGAAGAATCCAAATCACTTTTGATTCTTTTATTATTGATACAAAAGACAGAATTATTTTTATCAATCACATTATCATGCAAATCAATTTCAAACACACCATTTACTGGAATAACATTAAAGTAAAAAAACATCATTTAAAGAAACCGAAATTCCATAATCAGTAAATGTATGAATAAAACCAATATCTTTCAATAAGGAAACATAAACGAAACCCCTAACAATAGAAGGCGCGTAATGACAATCGTTCAAAGAAAGTACTAAACCCGAAGGTGAAACTAAATCAAACGTGCCTATAGCTTCAACGACTGCATGTGCTCCATTACCCATGTGCAGGTATTGTTGTCCATAGGCGAGCTTCCTTGCACCTCTAAGTCCCTACAGTGTATTACAAATGTGAATACCACATCCAGTATCATATACCCAGGAATTTATTTTATGAGGAAAAGCAAATAATTTATCATCAAAAGAGTACCTGAAGTGCTAACAACAGTGCCAGCATTTTTATACCTCTTAGTACGCAACTCATCAAGGTAGAGTGGACAGTTCCTCTTCCAGTGTCCTACCTCAGTGCAGTGATGACAAGCCTGATCCTTTTTAAGATTCTCACGCTTTTTGGGAGGGTACTTCTTGGGTTCTTGTTGATAAGACATAACTTGTTTTCCCTTATCAACTTTACCCTAACCTTTCCCTTTCTTGTTCGCTAGCGGCTTATTAGGCTGAGAAATCCTACCCTTTTGGATGGTTAGAACTGTAGGTGTAGGAGCCTTCTTGGGCAAACCTTTCTCGTAGTCAATGAGCATTGCATGTACCTCACTAATTGTCTTCCCCGTGCAATGCATATTGTAATTGCGCATGAAACCATCAAACTCCTTGTTAAGGGATCTGTTGATCAGGCCAATTTGTATGTCATTAGGGTAGACGTAATTGAGTCTCCCAAGGTGGTCCATGTAACTCATCATTTCCAGATAGTGGGCGATCACAGGTTTCCCTTCTCCTTGCTTGCAACTGTGTAGAGCATCTATCAGATCATACAGCTCTATAGTCACAGGCTTTTCAAATAGCCGAGTAAGTTCGGCGAGCATGAGGTGAGGAAAGTAATTCTCAAACTGTTTTTGCAAGTTCGGAGCCATACTCCCAAGCATAATGCAGGCGACCTCATTATACCTATCAAACTCAGTTTGCCATGCAACTCGTGCTTCAGCTGTAGCATCAGCTGAAGGTTCAGGAGGACAAGGCGTAGTCAAATAATATAGTCTTTTGGCAACCCTCAAAACAATTCTGAGTTGCCGATACCAATCATTGAAATTCACGCTACCAGACAATTTCTCTCGATCAAACATAGATTTGAACGACGAGGCTAGTGCAGTAGATTCAGCTTGAGCCATTTCTACAGAAAATAAAAGTTCAAAAGTTAGTACTTTCGATAAATAAACATTCAAGAAAATAAAATACCCTTGGTCAATGTTCATATTAACCATAGAATTTTCCTTGAATTTAGGACCCTCATTATCATAGTTTCACCACGTCAGTTGATCTGCTAGTGGTGAAAGTATAGAATAGGTAATTATTGAAAAACAATAATTGACAAACAAGTTTTCAATTCCTAAAAAATTATGGGATTTACAATTTTGCCAAAACAATTATGCAAAACGTAAGCATGTTTTATCCCATCTTATGCCTTAAGTTATAGGTCTCACTAACTAACTTAATTAGGTTGTCTAAATTAGAAACTGCAAATTATTTAAGCTGAGGTCTCACTCAACATAAAGATTCACCTTGTTATCGTAATCTAGCTCAAGGTCTCACATAACTAAATTAAAACTTCAAGTGTTTCATATCATTAGAGGGCATAGACTTAAATTTAAAGGGTACAATTTTTGACGTGTAATCAAAACTTATGTATAAAGAAGCATGCATACAACTTTATAACATAAAATTTTCGAAAAAACTTACTTGTATTTTAATTGCTAAGATTAAATTCTACAAAGTTTTAATCGATGTGTTGAAAAACTTACAACTTTGCACTAAGATGCTTCGTACATAGAATGGTTATACTAGGTAGCTCCAATCGAACGCACAGGGGGGCAGAGGACCAGGTAAGCGCTGAAACATAACCTTAGACATCCTTTCAGTGTGACTGTGCGCACTTCTTTAAACCCCCTTTCTAGTTTGTTCTATTGGGTGAGCCTTTCTAACCATTTAATACAGTCGCATCAATCGATTAAAAGTTCAAGATTTAATACTTTGAAAAACAAATCAATTTCGCCATTATTTAAACCATTTAATTTTCTATTAAAAAAAAACCCTTTTTGCTTACTAACATGTCATACAATATAAAAAAAAAAAGCACTTTAATAAAAATTAAACAAACTCAAATAATATAAACATATAACTAAACAATTTTAACATATGTAAAAACCAATGTTGCAAAAATCGCGAATCGGTAGTCGGGCGGTCGACCACCCTGCAGCGAGTAATCGGTCAAGGCGGGATTAATCGGTGATTAATCAGATTGGCATTTCTGCAAGTTTTGGGTATTTCTGGAGACCAAACTAAAGATCTTAACTGATCTCAAGCCTACTATGTTTCCAAACCTCAATAAAAGCAACCTCAAATAAAATCAAAAATTTATACGTGAAATAAACGATCCCCATTGTGCGTCATAAGTGAAATTATAAATTTTTTTAAAGTTGGCCGATTCGGCCGATTTTTGACCAATTAGGCCTATTTTTGTCCGATTCGGCCGATTTTGACCGATTTTTGGCCGATTTTTTACCTGGCCCATTTTTTGACCGATTTTCAAAATTCTACAAGGTGTATGGCCGATTACCGATTAATCGGCCGATTCGGCCGATTTTTTCAACACTGGTAAAAACAATTAGCCACATGCATAATTATTTCGATAAACGCTAATTATAACAACCTGTAAAATTTCGGATTATTATAATAATATTTATTACGTCAGAAAATTCAAATCGGTTCTGCCAGTTGTCAATGTTTAAATTTAAAAACCAGAGGTCATCTCGTGAATTTAGAAAGTCACGGCACCGCACGCATACCGACACCAATTAAATAACGGCAAACAATTATAATCAAATTTCAATGAAATAATAATGTCATATTATTACATTTAAGAAATCGTTTCCGAAAACATAATTTCTATATTCTTTGGGTACCAGTAAGGTATGTTTACTCAAGGATTCGACAAAACACAGGGTACCGATTATACTCTTTTGTATAATAAAACAAAAGAAACACCATATATCTCCACTCTCTCTCCCACGCTCCATCTATATCTGCTATTACCCTATCCCTTTTTCCCTTTTTCCCTTTTCTCGTCTCCTTCATCCCCCTCCAAAAGCATGAAGTGGAAGTAATAGGAATAATATATGTAAGTAATTAACCGAATAAAGAATATGCGTACCTTTTAACAATTCAAGAAAAACACACGATAATGTGAACGAGGAACAAAAACCCAAACCCTAGTTTAGGGTTTAATAATATTCGACCCACAAAAGTCGACCACCAAGAAATCCGACAAACACAAATGTATTTGTCCTTCGCTCTTGTACACACGTACTAATATCGAATTGAAGTGAAAGACTAGGTTCTTGATCACAAACAAACCAAACACTTGTTTTTGTGTTTAGAAAATTCGAAACCCTTGGGAAGGGGTGTTACACGATCAGCCAAACACAAGGGGAGGAAAAGAGGAAGAGAAATTAGGTTTGCAAGTCACCAAGATTAGGTTATGAATGAATACAAGGGTTTGTATATATAGGTAATCAATCTTGGAGAACAAGTTTGTGTGGGATTGGGTTTTGGGAACCCAACCGATCGGCCACATAGTCCCAAGAGGGATTCTAGATCGTTCCCAACTTCTAATTTCATCTCTAGTCCTTTAGTTTACATTTAACGACCGTTAGCCTAACTTCGTTAAATATTAACTATCGTTAAGTATTTATTTCGTAAATAATTAACAATAATAACATTTATATAAATTAATTATTTAACATCAATTCTCATACGTAATGTGTGCAATCCCGAAGTCTCGAGTTCGAATCCGGTCATACGTATATTAAAATATCCATAAAACCTTTCATGTAGAAAGTCTTGTCTCACCAAAATTCGCAGATCGATCCAATTAGTAATCGTCAAAAGCGAAGATAATTGCGTAGATGCATGTATGGTTCAAGCATGTTTAGTATACTCTTATAAGTTTGCATTGAACAATTTGTTTTGAGTTGATCAATTTATCATGAGGTAATTGTCTCTTCTAGTCTATTAAGAACTTTGGGTATGTTTGGGTACTAATATCATTTTAAAAAGTTTATCACAATAAGACCAATTTTAATATAAAGGGCATCACCATAGACTTTGAACTAATTCGTAACGTGTTATTAACTTGCTATGTTATGCTGACGTTACGATTATATAGATGCTATTTAACCATAAACGTTGGCATAAAAATATAATAGTTCTTTTCTTATATACTTTGGAGCCTGTCCATCACATTGTTGTTGATGCGGTTCATAATACTTCTTCTGATCTTCTAATGAACATAGTTGCATTCAATAGCGGATTTCTGCTTGATAAAATCCTTTTCTTGAACGAGAACATCTGAGTGTTTTCGGGTCAATGTTTCGTTACTCAACCTTTGAATCATAGGGCAGTGAAACTAGGTCGGTATAAACCTCTACAAGACTATCAAAGATTTAACTGCAGAGGGTAGCATCTCTTCAATGCATCACAGCACCTGCATTTTTACATCGAAGTTTTTAAAAACTATTGTTTATACTATAAGAATAAAGTTATAGATGTCTGCTAAGGTTTACCGGCATAACCTCCAGAGCTCAGTTAATCGAAGGTAGCAAATCAGTTTATTCTTCAACAACGCAGGTTGCGGTATTCCAGTGAAATCATCAACCATTTTGTCTAAAGCCTTTGTCACAACATTAAATCTTTCTACAAATGACCCAATGTAAGTCTTCCCTTCTTGTTGGTTAAAGATTCGGTTGAGTATGAGTGTAGCTACCTGCGTTACCATAGATACTATTAGCTGATATATCTAAATGGATAATGGGAAGTGAATAGTGACCACGAAATGTTATAAACAAAACCCATTCATTTCTTGCTACACAACACCAAAATATGTTATAAATAAACTCATTAAACAAAAACATGTTTCTAACATTTATGGGTTTCTTTGATAAATTATTACGGGAAATATGATTTCTTTGATAAATCATTTAATTGCTTACGGCCCAGGTTTACCTCTATTGTTGTGATTACTAGAGTGTTTAAGGAGCCAACCAGCATTGGGTTCACGGGTTGTTTTTGACGAGAACCATTGTTAAGTGAACTAGAATTATTTCTTGTTTCTGGTTGTGTTTATCTTCTTGAAGAGGGACCAACAGACATAGTTGACTTAGGCGGCACTTGTGATCTTTTAGATGCCTTATGGACATCGTTATTCTTGTTCTTGCGGCGTATCATGTGCTTCACGAAGCCCGTCAAATTATCGTAGTCATATGATCATCTCTGGGAAGTACATTAACCGAAGACGACATGATTATTTCGGCGATACAATTTTCTCCAAATAACTTGGAAAATGAATGTTTCGCCAATTTCTTTAGAGACTTTCTGAGCCAAGAATGTATAATCTTTCCTAAGAAAGATTTACGTTTCCGAATGTTATTTGGAATAAAAATGTAAAGCTTGAACTGAAGATAAGTAGTGTACATAATGATCTCAACTAGTTTGTTGATGAAGCTATAACATCAACATATAGAAAGAAAGACCATGTGAAACACAAAAGTATAATTGTATGAGTGAGAAAGAATCGGTTATTGGAAGTCATTATAAAGAGAAACTTAGGTTTTATGACCGTTACACAACGGTTAAATATTATAAAGATAATTTTGGTCTATTACGGTTACACAACAGTCATGGATTATATAGACAATAATGGTTTTATGACCGTTACACAACGGTCAAATATTATAAATAAAATTATGGTTTTATGACCGTTATACAACAGTCATGAATTATATAGAGGAAAATGGTTGTAGGACCATTACACAATGTCATACATGATATAGAAAAATCTTAGTTTTATGACTGTCACACAATGATCAAACATTAGAGAGAGAAATTTTGAGCATGCTTCAAAATGACGACATTCCCTACGCCATATATATGTATATACACTGACCAAAAGATAAATGGGTTAGTAAAATAGATCAAATATTATTGAGCGTGAAATGATAACTTGTAATTGAGCATGTTATATAATCTCAACACACATGAAAGACCACATTTTTAGGCATATTAAAATCCTTTATTTAAGCTCATATAACCTTAGTCAAAAACACCTAGTTTGAGCTTACTTGAGTCATAAAAGTCCATACGTCAATTATATAACCTTAGCCAAACACCCTTTTAATATGGTATTTCACGTTCTCACTCTTTTTCTCAAAGACCAAGCAATTTCATTAATCTATATTATTGTATCATTTATACTTTTATAAGATTAGACTCTAAAAGTATTTTTAAGTGAAAGAAGACTCGAAAACCTTTCTGTCGATAGGTGGCATGAGCTTTAACGAGCCACGGTTGATTTGATAGAAAATTAAAAGACAAAAATCTACCGAGCCCTCTTTTGCACTAAAAGATAACCCCCCCCCCCCCCCCCCCCCCCCAAAAAAAATGTGCACTATTTTTCAGAACTTGCACTTTCGACCCATTTTTTTCTTTGAAAATGACTTCTATTGCATAACATAACATAAAACCTTCCAGAATGCATTTAAACAACATATATGTCATTAACATACTCATAGTTAGTCTAAATGACCCGAACAAATATACTTTACGAGGTTTGCCAAACACGTGTATTGACCCGTTTTCATACACAATTTTATAACATATAACATTGACTTGCTTTAACTTCTACAATTATGCTTTTAAAACTATAAAAAGTTATCATTACTCTTCACATTACCAAAATACTTTGATTCAGTAACTCAAAGGGTTCAACTTGTTCAATTCGGTATCTAACACTAAGCTCATAATCATAATATAACTTACCTTTATTCCTTCTACTTCATATTCATAGGTCCTTAATCATAAACCTTACTTAAGTCGCACAACCTACAGAAACATCAGCAACTATAACGTTCAACTTCATATTCATAGGTCCTTAATCCTACACTTTACTTAAGCCACACAACCTACAAAAACGTCAACAACTATGACGTAAGCTTTCACTAAGTAAGCAATCGGGTTACAACATGTATAATACATTAATAATTCATATTTGCATCATGAACATTTACCATTAGTCCAAGTCTATCACTATACATCAAATGCATCTATAACACTATAACAATTAATAAGCTTTAACCACTAATACTTTAACATAACATCAAGCACATAATCATTGCAACACATACATTAGTTAGTTTATAACCAACGACTAACATACACTTATCGAGCTATATAAGTCTCCATTAATTGTTCCATTCATTCTAAGTCAATCCTTCTAGGTCCTTAAAACCTTTATTCATCACACATAATATGATAACATGAATATTAAACACAATATAACCAAAGTTACTTACCTGGCTTTAATAGCTATTCACCAAGAACCTCATCTGCATCATCCTTACTTGATTCCTAAACCATAATCACAACAATATTTAACACATTTTAAATCAAAGCAATTAAAGGGTTTCTAGCATAACCCAAGACATACCCAACCCATTACTAACCTTTATATATTGCTAATCTTTATATGATCATTACCATGATCTTATTACGAAAACCCACAAAATCAATACTAAATTAGGTAAACCTATTAAGGGACTTAGCTCATTATTATAAACACTTCAATACCTTGTATTGAACAACAATTACCCAAAACCCACAAATTTTGGTACATAAACCCTAACTTAAAATATCATCAATTCAAATCGTACAAGAGATTATTTACATTGTAGGAGGATTAATAGGGCCCAATTCTTGTCATGGGACATCACCCCTCTCTTTTCTTCTCTAAGTCAACACAAATAACACATTGCTAGTAACTCTTTGGAAAGTCTCGGAAGTGTGTAAGAAGAAAATATACAATTGACTTTAGGTTTGACTACTAACTTTACTTTTATCTGACTAACCAATTAAATTTGGTTTTCCTACACTTAAATACCATAGTCAAATTGTCACAATAGCATTCTCGTAATTTAATAGAAAAATGATTTTAGGGTGTTATTGATGTATAATATTATGAAACTTAATTTAGTATTAATTAATATATAATTGTACTTTAAAACTAGACATTTAGAAGAAAGAAAGAAAAAAAATGTAATTCTTATTTTATTTTTTATTTTGAAAGGTTAATTATATCATTTCGTACATTTTTATTCCAATTTTCCAACATAGAATATCAATATACGTAGGAAATTTTGGTGAAAGTTGTGCATATACGCACCTTCTACGTTACGTGTGCTTTCAAAATGCACTTTGTACAAAATGTTTCAAATTCGTAAATACCAAAATATATACCCTTCCGTCTCTAGTTTAGTTTGTAAGGAAATTTCTCTCGTTCTACTTTATTATCATCTTTTATATTCTTTTTCTAACTTTATATTTACCCAATATTTCAACCCGGCTCTTCATTCAACAATCATATGCATTACCATCATAGAGATTCATGGTTTTCCTTGAAATTACATACAAATGATTCGTGTGAACTAAAAATTATGTGTATAAACAAAAGTATACGAGTTTATAAATCGATAGTGATTAATAAGGACGGTGAGAAAATAAGATTTATTGAGTAAACTTAAGTCAAAATAAAGAAAAAAAAAACAATAAGATAATGATAAAATATCAGTTGTCATGTTTCCCACATCCGGTTCTCTCATAAGATAACAAATAACAATATATTAGACAATAAATAAGTATAATTAGCGGGCTTATCCAATTGTCTAACGGGCCAATACCCACTAGGGCTTTCTATATGTATGATCTAATGTCTATATAATGTGACCGATATCGCTAACAATTATCGTCTAATACAACAATGGCGTGTGAAGAAAGCAACATCACGATCCCACAGGATATCATCATCGACATTCTATACCATCTTCCTGTCAAATCTTTAGGACGGTTTCGATGCGCTTCAAAGCAATGGCTATCTTTACTTTCAGAAACCGGATTCATTAAAACCCATCAAAAATCGCTCAACCGAAATCACCTCATCTTCTGGCCGATAAAAAGTGGTTCACTTTATTCAGTTCCAGTTAATAACCATGAAGCAGTATCAACACTACCGAAGAGTCTACTAGAATCGGAATATGTTTATTTATATGGTTCTGTCAATGGTCTTGTTTTAGTTTCAGCTTTTAATAAGCATGAGGTTCAGAACTTTGTGGTCTTAAATCTAACTACTAGAGAGTATGTGAAATTCCCAAATGCGAGGCATAAGTTTGTTTACCGTACGAAGTTTTCTATGACTGGATTCGGTTATGATTCTGAGACAGATGATTACAAGGTTGTCACCATCTCTTACGATCATATACGATGTGAGCGTACTGTTCCACGTGATGAAAATGAGTATGTGCTTTGTTGAAGCATAATCTGGCGCGGGCAGGATTCAACGACTCTCCTTGGCCGTTAGTCGTCTTCTCGAGCCCTAGTAGACCTGTCAACAAAGAGAACCCGTTAGGAGTGGACCCGAGGCCGTAGCCCCGGGGTCCACCTCCGACGGTCAAGTTAGTATAGGCGTGATGTAGCCAATATATCTTAGGGTTAGAGATAACCTGTCATGTATATATAGGCATGGATTAGGGTTTAGGTGTAGAGTGGGCCGCATCTGCCGGGCCTGACCCATTCCTGGCCCAGTCCGGACCATACGTCTACAAGCCCCCCAAGTCTAGTATGAGATAGCACATAGCTATGTTATGCTAGACTTAAGTTCTGATGGCCGCGTAGGTGAAAGTGGAACCCGTATGCTGCATCTTGGGTAAGGGCGTACCTTTTGTACCAGTAGCGACGCAGCATGGTGCGACAGAAGACGTGCTTCTGTAGCAGAAGTGCGCGCTGTGCGAGACAAAGAGGTGCGACAGAAGACGTGCATCTGTAGCATAAGTGCGCGCTGTGCGCGAGTCTTTACAACCGACAGCGGACGTCTCCCCTGCGGCAAAGATGCGTGCGAATATTTAAATCCGTCTTTGTACCGAGCTTGCGTTCTGCTTCCAAATATACCTGCGCGATGCGTACGGAAACAGTAGTAGTATGCACCCTGGTAGCCCCCCAAGTTTGATGCTGCTACTCGTGTAGGAGCATTAAACTTATTTAATCTGCGAAAAACACTTAATGCAAAGATTAAAAGTATATGCCGCGAATCGCAGCATATAAAACCTAATAAAATTAAGCAATATATAGCACATAGCATAAAAAAATATATATAGCACATAGCATATAAGAAAATGGCAGTGCGCACCCGTCGTGGGATGCGTACCGACGAAATAATTAATTGTGTTGTTTTTTTTAACAGATGGACGTACCGTGACCGCGACTGACAGACACAGATGGATTTATCTTAACCGCATAGACTCGAACGTTTCTGGATGATCGCAGATGTTTATACCACGGGCTTTTGGTCCAGTGCGCTCATGGCGATTGACTAGCAACGTGGTGTTCGCGCGTACGCGTTCTCTGCGAAAATGTCTGAACGCACGGTCTTACGCGGGTAGATTTATCGCGACTGCGCTGTTTGAGCGCGAACAGGCGTACCAATCGTAAAAACAGTATCTGCGCGAATTTATCGCGGCTAAAAAATAAAATAGCTCCGATCGTGCGGATATTTTCTTAAGTCCAATCGTGCGGACTAAAATATAAAATAGATCCGATCATGCGGATTAAAAGATAAAATAGGTCCGATCGTGCAATAAGCGATTCCTACGCACTTTAAATATTACAGCATAGTGCGACAAAGAAATATAATCGATATTAAATAGGACAGCATATTTAATTATTAAATATAATCGACCGGACTTTTCTACGCGAATATTTAATATCACTTTAGAAATTGATTTCTGTTATCTTGTTGATAAAATAGTTGCGCATGAAAGAATCTTTGGTTTTAGAGTTACCGAATTGATTTCTGATTTCGGTGATATGAGAACACGAAACTTGTTTATTCGTGGTCCCACGGATGGCGCCAACTTGTTGAAGCATAATCTGGCGCGGGCAGGATTCAACGACTCTCCTTGGCCGTTAGTCGTCTTCTCGAGCCCTAGTAGACCTGTCAACAAAGAGAACCCGTTAGGAGTGGACCCGAGGCCGTAGCCCCGGGGTCCACCTCCGACGGTCAAGTTAGTATAGGCGTGATGTAGCCAATATATCTTAGGGTTAGAGATAACATGTCATGTATATATAGGCATGGATTAGGGTTTAGGTGTAGAGTGGGCCGCATCTGCCGGGCCTGACCCATTCCTGGCCCAGTCCGGACCATACGTCTGTTCCACGTGATGAAAATGAGTATGTGCTTGTTTATAGCCTTAGAAGCGGTACTTGGAGGAAGTTGAATAATTTGCCTTATGATCATTATTATGGAGATTGGTCTTCAGGTGCTTATGTTAATGGGTGTATTCATTGGATTGCTAGGAAGGATTCTGATCGTATACCAGTAGTTGTTGCTTTTAGTTTTGCGGATGAGAAATTCAGTGAAGTGCCCTCACCACCCGATGACTTTTTTACATGTTTTGTGGATGCGAAAATTAATTTCTCGCGTGATCTTCACTGCAAACTTGTGGAGGTTGGTGAAAAGCTTGCTATATTCCATGATGTGAAAGGTGAAGTTTGGTTGATGAATGAGTACGGAGTCAAGGAATCTTGGACAAAGATTGTAATCCGTGGATTCGATAAAATTCCTAAGGTTAAGCCACTAATGTTTTATTCCGACGGAAAACTTTTGGTTGTAACGCACGATCAAGTGTTGACATATGATCTTGAAGAACAAACATTCTGTAAAAGTGTTGACGTAAAATCTAGTCTAAAAGAATGGAGGATTATATCTAGATATGTAGAAAGTCTTGTCTCACCAAAATTCGCAGATCGATCCAATTAGTAATCGTCAAAAGCGAAGATAATTGCGTAGATGCATGTATGGTTCAAGCATGTTTAGTATACTCTTATAAGTTTGCATTGAACAATTTGTATTGAGTTGATCAATTTATCATTAAGTAATTGTCACTTCTAGTCTACTAATTAGTACTTTGGTTGTGTTTGGGTACTAATATCATTTTAAAAAGTTTATCACAATAAGACCAACTTTATTACAAAGGTCATCACCATAGAATCGGAACTAATTCGTGTTATTAACTTGCTATGTTAAGATAGTGTTACGATTATATAGATGCTAATTAACCATAAACTTTCGCATAAAAATCTAATAGTTCTTTTCTTATATACTCTGGAGCCTTTCCATCACATTGTTGTTGATGCGGTTCATAATACTTCTTCGGATCTTCTGATGAACATAATTGCATACAATAGCGAATTTCTGCTTGATAAAATTCATTTCTTGAACGAGAACATCTGAGTGTTTTCGCGTCAATGTTTCGTTAGTCAACCTTTGAATCATTGGGCTGTGAAACTAGGTCGGTATAAACCTCTACAAGACTATCAAAGATTTAACTGCAGAGGGTAGCATCTCTTCAATGCATCACAGCACCTGCATTTTTACAACGAAAGTTTTAAAAACTACTGTATATACTATAAGAATAAAGTTATAGATGTGTGCTAAGGTTTACCGGCATAACCTCGAGAGCTCACTTAGTCGAAGGTAGCAAATCAGTATATTCTTGAACAACGCGGGTGGAGGTATTGCAGTGAACTCATCAACCATTTTGTCCATAGCCTTTGTCACAACATTAAATCTTGCTACAAATGACCCAATGTAAAAGTCTTCCATTCTTGTTTGTTGAAGATTCGGTTGAGTATAAGTGTGGCTACCTGCATAACCATAGGTACTATTAGCTGATATATCTAAATTGATAATGGGAAGTGAATAGTGACCACGACATGTTATAAATAAAATCCATCTATTTCTTGCTACACAACACAAAAACATGCTATAAATAAACTCATTAAACCAAAACATGTTTCTAACATTTATGGGTTTCTTTGATAAATTATTACGGGAAATATGATTTCTTTGATAAATCATTTAATGGTTTACGGTCCAGGTTTACCTCTATTGTTGTGGTTACTAGAGCGTTTAAGGAGCCAACCCGCACTAGGTTCACGGGTTGTTTTTTACGAGAGCCATTGTTAAGAGAACTAGAATTATTTCTTGTTTCTGGTTGTGCTGGTCTTCTTGAACAAGCTGAGATGACTTAGGCGGCACTCGTGATCGTTTAGATGCCTGATGGACATCATTATTCTTGTTCCTCAGACGTATCATGTGCTTCACGATCCCCGTCAAATAATCGTACACCATATGATCATCTCTGGGAAGATCATTAACCGAAGACATGATTGTCTCGGCGAAACACTTTTTTCCAAATAACTTGGAAAATGAATGTTTCACAAATTTCTTTAGAGACTTTCTGAGCCGAGAATGTATAATATTTTTTAAGAAAGATTTATGTTTTCGGATGTTATTTGGAATAAAAATGTAAAGCTTGAACTGAAGATAAGTAGTGTACATAATGATCTCAGCTAGTTTGTTGATGAAGCTACAACATCAAAATATAGAAAGAAAGATCATGTAAAACACAAAAATATAATTGTATGAGATTGAGATAATGTGTAGGGAGATAAAAAAATGTGAGTGAGAAAGAATCTGTCAAAGAAAGTTATTATATAGAGAAACTTAGATTTTATGATCGTTACACAACGGTTAGATATTATAAAGAAAAATGGAAAATTTGTGTTTATGACCGTTACACAACGGTCATGGATTATATAGAGGGAAATGGTTTTATGACCGTTACACAATGTCATGCATTATAAAGAGAAATTTTTGTTTTATGACCGTTGCACAACGATCAATCATTTTAAAGAGAAATTTTGAGCATGTTAAAAAACGACGATGTTCCCTACACCATATTTATATATATACAATGACCAAACGAGAAACGGGATAAGAAAATATGAACCTTAGATAGAATATTATGGAGGGTTAAATGATAATTTACAATTGAGCATGTTATATAAGTTCAACACGCTTGAAAACCCACATTTTTTAGAAATATCAAAATCTTTTATATAATCTCATAAAGCAACTCATATAAGCTTAGTCAAACACTTGTTTGAGCTTACTTGAGTCATAAAAGCTCATAAGTCAATTATATAACCTCAGCCAAACACCCTTTTATTAAGACATTTTAAGTTCTCACTCTTTTCCTTAAGGACCAAGCAATTTCATTGATGAAATGCACCAAAAAGACTCGATATATATATTTTTTACACAACGAAATGGCTGGAACCGACCTTGTGCTACTATAGAAGTATTCATTTATACTTCAGATAAGATTGAGACTCTAAAAGTATTTTTAAGTGAAAGTAGACTCGAAAACCTTTTGGTCAATAGGTGGCACGACCTCTAACGAACCACGGTTGATTTTATAGAAAATTTAGAAAAACGACCAAAATCTGTCAAGCCCCTATGTGCACTAAAGGAACCCCCCCCCCCCCCCCCCTCCCCTCTTATGTGCACTATTTTTCTACACTTGCACTTTCGACCCATTTTTTCAGAAAATGACTTCTATAACACAACGTAACAACAAAACTTCAAGAATTCATTTAAACAACATCTACTTATTCTAAGTCAAGCCTTCTAGCTCCTTAACACCTTTATTCACCACACATAATATGATAATATCAATAATAAAAACATTATAACCAAAGTTACTTACCTTTGCTTTAATAGCTATTTACCATAAACCTCGTCTCCATCATCCTTACTTGATTCCTAAACCGTTAGGAAAGGACTTGCTCATCATGTGTACCCATTACGAAAGGACTTGTTCTACGTTTACAACCTCAGAAGCCGTGTTTTTCACGAAGCAGACTTTGTTGGCCGGGACGATGAATCCGAAACCAATATTGTTATATTTCCTAATAGCTTGTTCACAATTCATGACATCATCACAAATAACAATTTGATAGAAAAAAATTGATTAATAAAAACATGTTGTGGTGACTGGTACTAAAGTTTAGATAAGTGTTTTTGGCAAAGAAAAGCGCACACGCCACTACAACATTGACCGCTTTCCCCGGCGACATTTTGATACTTTCCCCAGCGACATGTCGCTGGGGATTCCTTTCTCCAGCGACATGTCGCTGGGGAAACGTCGCTGGGGAAGCCTCGTCAGGGATTGTATCCCCAGCGACAATCCCCGGCGACGACGTAGTGCCACGGTGGCAAATTATCCCCAGCGACATGTCGCTGGGGAAACTTCGGGTTAACCTAAAGTAATTAGCACTCCTAATTAAGACTAACGATAATTTTTTACTTTCCCCAGCGACATGTCGCTGGGGAAACTATGCTTATTTTTTACTTTCCCCAGCGACATGTCGCCGGGGAAAGTGTCTGCATTTTTAAAAAAAAAACAGCCTGCACAGCAGGCGATTTCCAGATTTTTTCCGAAATTTTTCCGGAAAAAATCTACCAAATAAACCTGTACCAAAACCTGTATAGACTCACCACAACTTGTACATACACACGCATATAAGATGAATAATTTTAAAAACGACAAATCACAACACACCAACTTGTACAATAGCAAATGTCGAAACCAATACTAATTAACAACTTTCACTTGATATTCTACTTCAAAAAAGTTCATCCAAATGAGCTGATAACTAATCATAAATAACTAAACTAACACTAAAACATACATAAGAAACTAACTAATCTTAAATAACTAAACTAACACCACAACTTGTACACTCAAAATAATAACACAAACCGCGATATTACTTTAGATATTTTACGGCATTAGCCTACTTTCTATTTGTACCACACAAATTTATAACTAACTAAACTAACACTATAACAAACATAACAAATAAACTAATCAGCAAAACAAACTATTCAACATCACAACTTGTACAATAACAAATATAATACAACCACGATATTACGCTCCTAATTTACATCATAACTAACTAAACTAACAGTGTAACAAACATAACAAAAAAACTAAGTAAACATACCTGACCTAAAATAGCATTAGGATGAAGCCGACGCTTATTCTTGGCTGCTGTCGCCGACTGCCAAAACCAAAAAAAAATTACTTAACAAAATTTTCTAATTAACAACTTCTTACAACAATAATAATCTTGTTTAACCAAATGATATTATAAATAATAAAATTAAAAAATATATATATACAACCAAACCACCAATAATCGAACCAAATCATTAAGAGGGTAAAGAAATAATTAGTGGGTAAGAAAAACAAAACTTATAATTAACAAAATTAAAAAAATATATATACACGGATCTTTCTCCTTCGTGTGCTCGTGTAATGCCGGTCGTGGTGGGTAACGTTGAAGTGGTGGATGCGGTGGTGGTGATGGAGGTGCTCGAATTGTTGGTGATGGTCGATTTTATGGAAGTGCTCGAATTGCTGCAAAATTCGCCAAGGGAGGAGAGGATGATTTTTATTTCGTTTTCTGCAGTGAAAGATGAACCAGATCTACTTTATCATAAAACTTTATCCCCGGCGACAATCCCCGGCGACAAGTCGCCGGGGAAAGTTAATTTATTTTATCGTTTAGCGTAATTGGCGCGATAACGAAATTTTTTGGGGTGGGTATCCCCGGCGACATGTCGCCGGGGAAAATTAACATAATTTTATTTTATCGTTGAAGGTGGGAAGTTGAATCCTTTACTAGGGGGACATGCCTTTTGCATAAGAGCTAGAATCTTGTTAAACCCGACATCAGTTATTTTATGTAAGACCTTGATGTGCGAAAGCTCTGACGTAAAGCCCAATGTAGTCATATCACAACCTGGGTACAACTTTTGGGTGGACCTAGCAAGTAACTCTTCGTACTTGTTAGTAATGCTAGGATCATTGGTTTGAGCTGGTTGAGGACCTGTTGTTTGATCTGGTTGAGAAACTGTTGTTTGAGATGGTGGAGTTGGGACATTATCAGCAGAAATATCTTGGAAGAATGCATCCATGTCCATGTGTTCAGGTGAAGGTGGTTGTGGTGTGTTGTGTACTATGGGTGGAGGAAGTGGTTCACCGTGATATTTCCAAAGGGTATAATGTGTGTCAAACCCGTATTTAGATATGTGTGACTCAAGAGTTTTGAGCGTACCCAATTTAGTTGCAGCGTTACCACAACGAACACATGGGCAATGAATCATTTTTGAGATGGGGTTTACCAATGGCTCACAATGCGCGATGAATGCAAAAAGACCATTTATAAATTATGGGGAATTACGGTTGGATACAGTGGTCCAACTCTTATCAATTGTCATGACTTCGTTGTAAAAAAACATATTCAAAAAAATTAATTTATATATATACATACATATGCAAATTAACACATTCAAACATGAAAAGGCGTAATTATGAGCTGTTCTGTTTACCTAGTGCAACTATGGAAGGCAATCCTAACACACTTTTTGAATGTGCCGTCTCATATATGAATGCGTATAACTGATTTACTATTTGAAAAAAATTCGGCAGCATTTCCCCTCAACTCCCCAAATATGTGCATTAAAGACATATTCGTAGGAGTGAAAGGGAAATACTGTCGAATTTCTCTCAAATAGTAAAATAGTTATACGCATCCATATCCTAAATGAGACAAAACATTCAAAAAGCAGTCCCAAACAGGGGACTTTCCGAAATTAATTTCTAATAAATTAATTTCGGACGGGTTTTCTATAGGATGATTAACTTCGAACGGGGAATTTTCAAAATTAATCACTAAAATCCTAAAAACAGTAACACAAGTTTAACAATCACAATATTACTAACCAAAGTATCATTTTCATTTTAACACGGTCACTTTAAGTAATATAAGTAACAATTAATAATATATCACATGACATTTTTTCCGATATCACATATCATTTTCATTTCAACACGGCCACTTTAAGTATTATAAGTAACAATTAATAACATATCACATGATATTTTTTCCGATATCACATATCATTTTTATTTTAACAGGGTCACTTTAAGTATTATAAGTAACAATTAATAACATATCACATGACATTTTTTCCGATATCACATATCATTTTCATTATCGACAAAGTAATAAAAGTATATATATATATATATATATATATATATATATATATATATATATATATATATATATATATATATATATATATATATATATATATATATTGCATAATTATAGGAAAATTTTGAGTTATGTGAATGTTAATTACCCTTAATGCCCCTGCGAATTAATTATATTAATTTAAAAGAAAAATAGTTTGCTAAATTATGAATGGCCAATGCGAGTTCTCGCAGTTCTCGCACTTATCAAGGTTCTCAAAATAAAGATACACTATATATATATATATATATATATATATATATATATATATATATATATATATATATATATATATATATATATATATATACATACCTATTTCGCGGCTGAAATACAGGAAGTGAAGAAAATAGAGAGAGAAAAATAGGTGGTCGCTCGACCCGGCCTGACACGGCTGTCCCGGTTATCCCAAACACTCCAACGGTCCCGGCTGTCCCAAACACTACACATAAAACCATAATTAAACAACTATTGTCGTCCCAAAACACATTGCCGTACCAAATTAATTAATAAAAACTTTTTAGGACGACATTGTCGTACCAAAAAACATTAACAAAATTAAAAAAAAAAGTCACTAACCAACACAAAAGGTGGTGGTGGTGGAGCTGCGGCTGCTGCAGTTGTTGGTGGTGAAGCTGCGGTGGTTCACGGTGGTGGTGAGCTGCTACGGTGGACCATCTAACCAACACAAACACAACATAAAACCATTGTAAACAAACCATAATTAAAGAAATTAAATTAACAAACAAATTTTAACAAAAAAAAAATACCTTTAAACAAAACAAAATAACAAAAATTATACAAATTGTGCACAGTGGTGCGTGTGTAATTGATGGTTACGAGTGATAGTAGTGTTGTGGTGGTGTCGAATAGAAGAAAATTGCGTTTTTTGTGATTTTTTGTATATTTTTTCTTTGTTTACGAGCAGTTTGGAGGGTTTTTTGTTTAAGTGTTGAAGAAAGAGATGAAGATTGAGATCTGGTCAATTATTGTAGTAAATTTGGGACGACACAAAGGGTACGACATTGTCGTAACTTTTTGTTAATTTTTTTGAGACGAGATACAAAAATGTACGACATAGTCGTGCCTTTTTGTTATTATTTTTGAGACGACACAAAAAGGTACGACAATGTCGTACCTTTTTGTTATTTTTGGCCAGAAATATTTGGCGGGTTATTTGATTTTTTGTGAAAAAAATTGTTAAAAAAAGGGCACGACAATGTCATACCTTTTTGTTTTTGTTTTTTTTCCTTTATTTTTTGTATATTAGAATGTCCATAAATAATTTAATTAATAATAAATAAATTAAATTTGTTACAAACTTTTTAAATAATTTAAAAATTAATTAATTAGTTATAAAAAGTTTAAATGACCAAGTATAGATGCTATGGTATACGTATCATGTTAAACGACCGAGTATAGATGCTATGGTATACGTATCATGTTAAACGACCAACTATAGGTGCTATGGTATACGTATCATGTTAAATGTTATACCCCTTTATCACTTATACCTTATCACTACGTTAAGCAAACCCAACACCAACACGTATACCAAACAGTTATGCGTATAAGAAACAAAGAAAGATTAAGAATAGAACTTGGTGACTTGATGTATGAATTCGTATGTATGTTTAGAGAGGTAGAGAGAAGAAAGATGAAACAATAATATGTTATATTGCTTCAAAGGAAAACACACACACACACACACAAGCACACCCCTCAAATGACATACTTGAGGGGTATTTATAGGTAAGAGAGATGATGCCCTAAGGCTTGGCCATGGGCCGTATATGGGCTTCGTGGGATTGGATTGGACTTGGATTTGATATAAGGCTAGCTTATCTTAACTTATAGCCATTTAGCTTAGCCCAATCCACGAGCCCGTTGACTATTCTATCACGATATCTAACACACGTTTACAAAGTTCCTAAATGTGAATGACCATCACTTCTAATAAAACTATTAAGGCTAACAATCTCCCCCTAAGGGGTGGTCATTCAAATGATGCTCCACTTGATTAGGTCTCTACTTTTCTTGAGCTAGGACTTTGTGTGTAGATATTGAATAGTCTTGATTCTTTGTTCCTTCATGCTTTGTGATCAGATAATGTGGTTGTCTGCCGTTGTCAACTTCGTTGGTTAGGTATCTCCACGTCTTTCTCCACCATGCTCACACTTCTATTTGTCTTTGAGTTTCCAATGATGAAGTTCTCGAGTCTTTACACTTTGTAGATTCTTTGACATAGACGGAGCATCATCTTTAACTTTGAGTTGCGTTTGATTTTGATGAGAACTTTCATGTATTGTTGGTATGAGCATGTGGCGAGTCTGCACGATCCATCCGCTCCGGAGCTTCCATAAGAAGAAAACATAAAACAAGTTAGTAATAAGCGGATTCCGGCACTTACAAGTTTGAATTTCGAGGGTGTTAACAGCATAGTGTGAAAACACGTCTCTAATTCTCACAGAGGCCGTTCCTGAACTGGAGTCCCACAAGTGAGATAACGCGATATACCGAAGTACATCTACAGTTCAGATGAGTCGCTGAGGTACACCGAAGCATCACCCCACAAATGTAGACCGTTTGAGATACACTAAGCGTAATCCACGAGAATTACCGAAGTGACCTGCTGTCAGGGCTGCTTGATGTTGACCCTGGCAGGAATTTCCATTCAATCACTGAAGATTACAGTTGTAAAACTTCTCATAAATGTTCTGGCAGATTGCTAAGACCTGCGTAGGACTCTAGAATATATCACTTGTGTCCTTCTTGATGAACAACAAGCGATGTCATGTCAAGTGTTCCTATGAGATCTTTTGATGAATCTCGTGGCTCTAGACTCAATAGTGCATTTTGGTTTTCCTGAGCGGAGACTAGGGAGAGGGTCTCCTTCTTCAATACCAACCAACTCTAAGAGAAGGTCAATAGATTATGTAGGGTTCCCAGTGAGAATGAAACAAATCCTTTTGAGAGGAATTGAGTGGCAAGAAGGTTTAGTGCAGTGCGTCACTAGGTCCATGACGTCTTTGTCTTCAATACCAGTGTCATCTAGTGACAACCAGTAGCAGATGAGTTGAACCCGGTTTCTGCCCTAAGGTTGAATATGGAGGGCTATTTCTTTTCACCCTTTCTTTTACATTTCTTTTTAATTCTTCAACCCCTTCTTTCTCCTTTCTCACATTACTCCTTTTTTCAATCATACCTAAGGACTTCTAGTACTAACTATTTGTGATGTCCTTGGGTAGATCCCTCCGGCTCTGGCGGATCATAGGACGGATTTCCTATCCTTAGTCACCTTATAACTCCATGACTGTCCTATTGTTGCCATAAAACCTTTTTCTTGAAAATCTCTCAGAGTGTTTATGATAGAAAACATGTTTGAAACACTCCGTGAGTTTTATATTTTGAGAAACACTCCCCCTTCACATGTGCTTATAAGTTTTGACAGAAATCTGCACATAGAGGGTAGAGTTCGCACTTTTTGAATTGATCGACTTTAAATGAACAAGACCGATTCGAGACACGTTTACATCACTAGAGAACTAGCTTGAAATTATTACCCGTCCTGGTCAAGTTCATAGAAAGTTTCTCGAGATGGTACATTATTCCTCGTCAATTCATTGGTTTCAACTGAGTCGAGATCATTAAACATTTTGATCACATTTTAATCACGTTTCTCCCCCTCAAAAATAGCATATCCATGATGTTTTTGAAATAAAATGATTAAAAGATATGTTTTTCGAAAAGCATTTGGAGAGAAACTGATTTAGCATGAATTTTGGAACATTTATGGTTTTATACTCCCCCTTAACGAAAGCATATTTTTCATACAGAAAATTTAGAATCAATTAAGGGTTTAGAGGGAGTTATCTTGGTACCAAATGTGAGAGATTTTGAAAAATCTTTTTGCAAAAACTTTCGAATCAATGGTACGCAAGATGAAGATTTTAAAAAATCTTTTGAAGATATTGAAGAAGAATTATCTTCATTTGTTTTAGGATAAGTGCTCGATATATATGAAAATCGATTTTGCGTAGCACTTTCCTTTCTTTAAAGATCGGGTTGCAAGCTGAAATACTTACAAGCCATCATGATTTTAGGAATAGCGCTTGAAAAAAATATGTAAAACCTTTGATTTTGATAAGCACTTTCCTTTCTTTGAAGCGCGGGTCCTGAACTGATGTGTTCAGAAGCCATTAATTTGAAGTCCGGGTTTCGTACTGAAGTATACGAAAGCCATTATTTTGAAGAAATTTTGAGAAACGACATGTTTTAGAAAACAATTTAAAGAACTCTCGCTCAAGCATCTGTACATGCCCGTATCATTGTTGAATGACATTTCTAGAAACGTACAGAATATCGATTATACGAGAGACATGTCGTGAGAAGAATATTTTTGGATTTTTGATTTTCTAATGTTTTTGTATTTTTTGAAAATTTTCTATTTTTGTATTTTGCTTTTGTTGGTTTTATAAAAGAAATGGAAAATCAAAAATAGAAGATAGAGAAAATGAAGAAGAAGATTTTACAGAATTAGAACCCTCTGATGAGCTGGGTTCAGAGATATTTGATTCACCTGCAACCAAAGAAGAAGAGTTTTCACAAATAACAGTGTTAGAAGTACAAGATTCCTCACGGTGAGGGTGATCACTATCAACGGTTGTAGTGGTTTTGACTTCCTTATTCTGATGATTTTCACTATTATCTGTGTAGGTGCAAGTATCAAACATCTTTCCTGTGGGAATCCATCTAAGACCAACTTGGTTGAAAACTTTTCCCGTGGGTATCCACCTAAGGTAAGATCTAGGAGTTGTTTTCTTATCAGATGCAGCGGAAGACTCATTTTTGGAAAAACTACGTCCTGAAGAGATCCACCTATTAGGTTTCTTTTTGTTTGACATTTTATCAACGGGCTTGTTTCTATTTGGTGTCTTAGTGGATTGTGCCTTGGCACGAGAATTATCTTTCTTGAGATATTGTAAGGCACATGCATCATGATTAGCTGAAAAGACACATTTTTTACATGTAGTACAGACAAATTCAATATTTTTGTTTAAAACACTAGCTTTAACTCTGTCCCTACAATCTTTTGGAAATTGATTCTTGTTCGAAAAAGACTTAGAATTCCTAGTGTTGTTTTCTAAGGGCATAGCAATTTCTTTTGCACAACTACTCTTAGATGCAATCCAATCCCTAGTCTTTTGTAGAGTGTTCCTAGGTAATGGTTTACTACTACTAGCAGTGCCTTGAAATCCTGTAGAATTCATCACCCTAGATGTTGCACCTAGAATTCCGTCTTTACGAGTCTGTGCCTTTTTCCTAGCTTCTTCTAGATAGTGATTGTTGACCATGTTGTTAGAACCAACAGATTCTTTAACTAGATTTGTGGTCACATTCCGTGTACTATTCCTAGAAATGCCAGGTGTAATCACTTTTTCTTTCTCAAAAACAGGTTTTTCAAAACCTTTGATAATTCTCTTTTTAATAGGCAAAGTCTGTGGAGTGACTGTTTTTGACTAAATCATTTTTCTCATTGACTTTTGGAGGAAACTGAGAAATAGACATTTTTGGTTTGAAAACCGGTTTGGGAACATTTGTTTTCTCCTCAGTCAATCGTTTTGCAAACTTAGTATCCACAGCCTTTCCTTTTAGACATCCCAGCTGAGCTCTCAAAAGATCATTTTGCTCTTGCATGTCCTTGTAGGCACGCTCATACGACAGTTTGTCATACTTGCATTCCTCTGTTTTTCGATCAAGCTGTTTAAAATAGGACACGTTTTCTTTTTCAAGTTTCATAAGAGCTTTTTCATATTTTGAAACAATTTCGGAGGTCTCATCCTGGAGTCTTTCATGATCTTCAACAGAATATGTTTGTAAGATAATGGACATGATATCGGTAGTCATAACATCTTCGAAGAGAGAATCATTTAAATTTTCCAAAACTTTGATGTGTTCAAAAGTTTCATTAGCTTGCTTTACCAGGGATTTATGGTCCTTGACAAAGTCAGCTGTTTCTTTCAAAAGTGCTTGTTCAACATGAATTACCCTTGCACTGATGTTATTCAGCTGAGGGGCAATTTGAGTTTCAAAAAACTTTCTCTGTTCGATATCAAAAGTAGAGAACCAGTTGTTAGGTGTCATAGTGGTTTTAGTTTTAACAGTCTCTTGAAGACTCCCAATTCTAGTTTTAACATCGTCTAAAATGCTTCTAGTATCACTTGTGTTAAAAGGATTGTTTGAAGACATTTGTTCGATTTTCGAAAGAGATTTGGAAACTACAACTGGTTTTGAAACTGGTTTTGAAACTGGTGTTGACACTTTGTTTGAAACACTTGGTGTGGTGGAAAACTTTGACGTTTCTTTTTTATTAACAAAAGTAATCCCATTAATTTTGTTCCATTTGTTATAATCAATCGGTTTAATATCTGGATTCTTTTGTTTCATTTTTGATCTACTCTCCTCAGCTAGTTCCAACGTTTCAAGAGAATCACGAACAATTATGGGTTCATGCAATGGTTGTCCATTATTCAACACATTCTGAGATTTCTGAGCTTTCTTGAGGAACGAAGGAGGTGAGTTACCAAGAGCCATTTTATGTGAAGTGTGAAAAATCAGATTTGCTTGATTAGAAAGCATCTTGTTTGTTTTAGCGGAATGACCCGTTGTAAGAAGCAAATTATCCAATTTTTTGATAGTTTCATTTTTATCCAGAATTTCATCAAGAAGAGAATCTTCTCGTTTTGAAAAATCAGCAATCAACTGTTTCTTCTCTTTTTCAAGATCAGAGAACAGTGTTTTTTGTTTAGAAAGTTGGTTGTTTAGATCAGAAATTTCCTTGTTTAAAGATTTTATTTTCAAATTCAGATTCACATCAAGTGTGTCATACTTGAGTTGCAATTGTTGTTCTCTTAAAACAGAATCTCGATAACCAATTTCTAATTCTGAAAGTTTGTTTGTATGAAATTCAAAGGCTTTGGCGTGCTCCTTGTAACTCTCAAGCTCAGCGGTCAATTTAGCATTCGCGACCTTAACTTCGCGATTGACCGTTCTAACTTTCTCAACTTCAATGCCACATTGATTGATTAATGATTCAACATAAGCACGTGTTTCCTCATCAGTCTCAGTATTTTGTGCCACACAGCCTCCACTAGGATCCACATATGGAGTTTCGGAGTTCGTATTGCTACAACTCGGATTGTCCAGGTATGTATCATAAGTGGGTGTTGGCGTCACAGAATTCTGTTCGTCATGAGTAAACACATCACATATGACATTGTTATAGCATGGATCAATGATTGGTACCTCAGATACTGCATTTGCGTCATAGACAGGAGGTGCGTCAGAGTCAGTGTCGTACTTAGTCTCCTGAAGATTTGCCATGTAGATGCATTTCACATTGAGTTCCTCGAGGTCTTCCAAATCATCCATAATAGCGAAAAAGTCATGTTCCTCAGCACTCAACTGGAACCCCGCTTCTTGCTTATCTGCTAACAAAGCAGCTTTTCGAAGAAAATCACCATTCTTTTTGTGCGGCTTAGTTGGACAGTTTCTTGCCATGTGACCCACTCCTTGACAGTTATAACACTTAACCTGATTACCCTGATTCACATTTCCATAATTCCCAACGACTAGAGCTGCAACATTGCCATTCTGATTACCCACTGCTCTAGTCCCAACATTCTGTCCCATCTGATTTCTAACATACTGACCTGACTGATTACCCTGATACGGAACCGCCTGATTACCGATGCTACTCTTAAATGCTTTATCCAATAAAGAAAATATCTGTTGCAAGGTCGCTTCTGGGTCAGTTTCAGGATCAGTGATTCCTTGTTCCTGGTATTGTTGATCTGGATAGAATTGTTGTTGTGGTTGTGGAATGTATTGCTGCAAGTTGTTGTTGTTGGAAGATGATGAAGCTTGTTGTTGTGTATTCACTGTAGTTTGAGTCTTAGCAATAAGTGCATGATTCTTTGCCAATCTTTCTTTCCTGACTTCATTCGCTTCAGCTTGGTTTTGTTTCAGAAAATCGTTGAGTTGATCAAAGTTCACCTGATGAAGGTCTTTTGTTTGGTTAACAATAGTGACATATCGTCCCCATTCTTCTGGAAGATTATTCAGGAACTTGATGTTTTGAACGATTGTTCTGGGTGCCAACTTGTTTCTGATAAGCTCATTCATCAAAGTGCAAAACCTTCCATAGTAGGATTCAATGGGTTCTCCTGGTGTAGATGTAAACTTTTCCCATTCAGTTAGCAGCTTGTTCTCCATGTCTTGTTTACCAATTTATGTTCCAAAACATAGTCGTCTAACACGTTCCCACATATCGAAAGCAGTTTCACAACTGTCTACAGCAGCAAAAATGTCTATTGGTAAACCCAGTTGGACAATATGAATTGCCATGTCATCTGCATCGACTTGTTTCTGATCCTCTTCAGTGTATTCTGATTCAGTTTGAAGATGAGAGGATGGTGGGATGGGAGGTGTTGCATCTGCATTTCCAGGTACATGAACTTGTCGAGGCTGGAAGGGTCCATCCTGAATGGATTTAATCATGAGTTTTCCATTAGGTTTGGTCTTTATGTAACGAAGCATACGACTTGTCCATTGAAGATAACCACCTTTTGCCAACATAGGAGGTCGGTTTTCGGCACCGGCTGCATGAATGTCTTGTTGAGTTGCCATTGATGAAGGTATGATATGATAAAGTTGATGTAGGATCGATTCAACGATAAAGGAGTTGTGGTTGATGATGATTAAGCTCGGTTGAGGTGATTCGGAAAGTTGTACTCGTAAACTCGGTTCTTAAAAAATTTTCGCCCAAAATTTGAAATTCACTATAAAAATCAATTTTAAGGTCGTATGAAAAATTTGAGTTATGACAATTTTGACGCCAAATTTGACCCGAAAAATTTGAATTTAGGCCCAAAAATTTGAATTTTTGACCAAAATTTTCACAGTTAAACCAAAATTTGAATCTCGCGTAAAAATTGAACGTTTAGTCTCCTCGAAAATTATTATTATTATTTTTTTTTTTTTTTTTTTTTTTTTAAACCTTATGCGTAGAAAGAGCTTAGGCGTAGACCGAAGAAGTTACGAGTAGGATATGGGCTTAGGCGTAGAGAACAAAAGTTACGAGTAGGATATGGTTACGAGTAGGATGTAGTTACGAGTAGGATGTGGTTACGAGTAGGATCTTATGCGTAGGAAGCTTAGGCGTAGGATTTTATGCGTAGAAAGTATCTTACGCGTAACCTTAAGCTTATGCGTAGACAAAAAGTTACTCGTAAACCTTACGCGTAATTTTGAAGTTATGCGTAGAGTTACTCGTAAGCTTTTAGCTTATGCGTAAACTATGGTTAAGAACCAAAAATCCTTTACACTGTCACAGCGTAAGAGATATCCACAAGTCGAAGTGTTCCACACACTTATCCAAGTGAGGGAAGCACTGAGTAACCGTTATAGCTCGAAGATTCTTCACCAAAAAGTTACGAGTAGAAAACTTATGAGTAGTTGACTTTCTTACGAGTAGAACTAGGGTTTTGACCTACTCGTAAAAAATTTCCAACGATTCAAACAATTTCTCTTGCACAGATAGCCTTAAAAACACTCGAATAACCCAAAAATGTTGACCTTTTTCACCCAAAGTGCTTAGAAAAGTTACGAGTAGAAAACTAGGGTTTTGACTTTTTGACTTCTACTCGTAAGAAATTTCCAACGATTCAAATGATTTCATTTACCCAGATAGCCTTAAAAACACTCGAATAACCCAAAAATGTTGACCTTTTTCACCAAAAGTTGCTAGAAAAGTTACGAGTAGAAATGACCAATAAATCAAAAACGAGCTCAAAACTTAACCAAAACGCGTAAAGCTTCGAACTTTTTTCAAAAAACTAAAACTTTAGCACCAAATAAACCTTAAACCACAAGAATCTTGAATTTTTAAGTGCAAAAATTAAAGCTTTAAGCGTGAAACTTTGAGAACGAAACTACGCGTATACTACACAAACAAAAACTTCAACCAAACACTCCTAAACCATTGTTAGGCGATTGATACCAATTGTTATACCCCTTTATCACTTATACCTTATCACTACGTTAAGCAAACCCAACACCAACACGTATACCAAACAGTTATGCGTATAAGAAACAAAGAAAGATTAAGAATAGAACTTGGTGACTTGATGTATGAATTCGTATGTATGTTTAGAGAGGTAGAGAGAAGAAAGATGAAACAATAATATGTTATATTGCTTCAAAGGAAAACACACACACACACACACACACAAGCACACCCCTCAAATGACATACTTGAGGGGTATTTATAGGTAAGAGAGATGATGCCCTAAGGCTTGGCCATGGGCCGTATATGGGCTTCGTGGGATTGGATTGGACTTGGATTTGATATAAGGCTAGCTTATCTTAACTTATAGCCATTTAGCTTAGCCCAATCCACGAGCCCGTTGACTATTCTATCACGATATCTAACACACATTTACAAAGTTCCTAAATGTGAATGACCATCACTTCTAATAAAACTATTAAGGCTAACATTAAACGACCAAGTATAGCTGCTTTGGTATACGTATCATGTTAAACGACCGAGTATAGGTGCTATGGTATACATATCATGTTAAATGACCGAGTATAGGTGCTATGGTATACGTATCATGTTAAACAACCAAGTATAGGTGCTATGGTATACGTATCATGTTAAACGACCAAGTATAGGTGCTATGGTATATTACGTATCATGTTAAACAACCAAGTATAGGTGCTATGGTATACGTATCATGTTAAACGACCAAGTATAGGTGCTATGGTATACGTATCAAGTTAAACGACCAAGTATAGGTGCTATGGTATACGTATCATGTTAAACGACCAAGTATAGGTGCTATGGTATACGTATCATGTTAAACGACCAAGTATAGGTGTTGTGGTATACGTATCATGTTAAACAACCAAGTATAGGTGCTATGGTATACGTATCATTATTATTATTATTATTATTATTATTATTATTATTATTATTATTATTATTATTTATATAAAATCAACACTTTTATTAAAAACTCATAGGATTACAAAAAATTAGTGGGAAGCCTCGAAACCAAATGAGCTCCCACACCCCTAGCAATGGCAAAACCAATCCAATTGAAAATATGAACAGCTGCACGCGCTCCAATGTCCTGAGTCATAGAAAATTGTCGGATACGCTTAAGTAAGGTAACTGCATCTTTCTCAAGCTCTCCAAAAGAAGAAAAGGAGAAGGGGAGAAACCCATATCCAATATCCGCACATTTAGCATCGTACTTGACACGTTTACGCTATGCAGCCTCACTGATCGCACGCCCTGGTATAAAATCAATCAACCCGGATTGCGTCAAAGGCGACGAACCCGTAAGATCAACACATACATCACGTCCACCATCCCAAGAGTAAAGTAATATGTCAGCCGGTGGCAAGGATCTGTCCCCATCTCCAAAAAGCCCAATATCCACCTCCTTATTATTATTATTATTATTATTATTATTATTATTATTATTATTATTATTATTATTATTATTATTATTATTATTATTATTATTATTATTATTATTATTATTATTATTATTATTATTATTATTATTATTATTATTATTATTATTATTATTAAACATCACTTCATTAGAAAATCATATGAAAGTATAAGAAATTAGTGGGGAGCCGAGAAACTAACTGGGCCCCCACTCCTCTAGCAATAGCAAAACAAACCCTACTAAAAATATAGTTAGCTGAAAACTTTCGGATTCGCTGCAGCAGGGTCACCGCCTCCTTCTCGAGTTCACCAAAGGAAGAGAAAGAGAAGGGGATGAACCCATATCCAATATCAACGCATTTGGTCCCATACTTGACATGTTTGCGCTGTGCAGTTCCCACCAAAACCTGAGATGGAGCCATTTAATCCTTTTATGTGTTCTTGTGGAGCAGGAAATATAAAATTAAGAACATCACATAGACAATATTCATCTGGACGACAATATTATTCATGTCCTCTGTCAAAGGTGAACAATCATACATTTCTTATTTATGTAAATATGCAAATAATTGGGTTGATTTCTCTTATAATTTTCTTATTATGTACCAGCCCAGAAAAGATAATTGGTGCGGATATTTTATGTGGAAGGATGTATTTGACGAGTACTTAAGAACAATCTCTTCTTAAGGTTCTGGATCTGCACCAACAGAGTGCTCGAGCTGCCATGAAAAAGATCTTAGGATAAACTTGCTGGAATCACAAAAACATGTGCTAGAGACAAGAGTAAGGTTGCTGGAGGCAAGACATGAAATGGCAAGGATTCCTGACGACCACGCATGTCAGTCGGATGCATTACTTCGTGAGCTATTAGGTGACATGGAAAATCTTCGTATGTAGTAGTTGTTGTTGTTGTTGTTCTTGTAGTTGTTGTTGTTGATGTTGTTGTTGTTCTTGTAGTATGTATCTGTCAAGTATTTTTATAAATCAAAGCACATGCTGGATTTGTAAAGCTTGTCATGTTCTTAGTTAACCAGATTATGGTGTCCAAACACCCCTTTTCCAATACAAATTCCAATACCAGATTATGGTATATGTATCATGTTAAACGACCAAGTATAGGTACTATTGGTATACGTATCATTTATTACTATGTACCTTTCAATTTGACCATGTTGTAAGTTAACTTGACAACAAAACGAAACAGATCAAATGAAACAACTTGACAACAAAACGAAACAGATCAAACGAAACAACTTGACAACACGACATAGACCATAACAAACATCGCCCATTCAATTTTTTTCTCTGCTACTTCCCACTCTGCTATAACCTGCACCATCTTTTCCCTTCCTTTGCTTGACCAACTGTTCAAACAATGCTTCAAGATTTGTTACCCTATTTCTTGCATCATCAAATGTGTAATCGAACGGGCTTTTTTCAGCTTCATCTTTTTCCTTCCTTTGCTTGACGAACTGCTCAAACATTGCTTCAGCTTCCAGCGTGTTTTCTCCTCCAACACAATTAGCTTCACAGTCCAAATAAGAACCATATTCATCATAAATTTCTGACCCATACGTATCAAGAACTCGAGTAAAGAGATATATCGACGATAAAACCAGTGACCACTCTTTTTCCGGCGTGTAATCAGCCATTATATTGTAACGTGTGTTTTGTGGGAATTGACGATTGGGTTATTTATGTTTTGTCGGGATATATAAAGAAAACTTTGCGGGAAAAATAATGGCGGGAAAAATAATGGCGGAAAAAATAATGGCGGGAAACTATTTGCGGTAAAAATAATGGCGGGAAACTATTGGCGGTAAATATTTTCTTTAATTCTATAAATGTATTTAATTTTAAATTAAAGTAATTAAATATAAATATAAACTATTTAATTTTAATTATATATTAAATAAAAGTACTTAAATTAAATAAAAATAATTTTTTTAAATTAATTAATTTAATTAAAAACTGATTTAAAAAAATATATATATAGATTTACAGTTTGGGACGACAATGTCGTCCTAAAGTTTTGGCGGGATAAAAAAAAGTGCGGGATGTATTTATTTATTTTACTGGTTTATTAAAAAGATTTTATATTATTAAAAAACAAATATTTACAAATATGAGTCGTGCCAAAAAGATTGCGTTGACTGATACTTTTGTTGAAACCGTGTGGGTCCTACTTGCAATTTGGGACGACAATGTCGACCCAAAAATTTCGCTCGTCCCCAAACTCTGATTTTGGTGTAGTGAACCCTCCTGATGTGACAATATAGGGAGAGTTTGTATAGTGTATCCCTTTATTTAAACCTTGTTCGATCGATTCCCCGTCAGGTCTTTAGTGACACTTATTTCATTTTTAGTGACACTTTTTGTGTGTCATTAAATGGTATTTTTTTGTAGTGCGATATATAGCAGAACAAATCAACTAATTTTCAAAAGTGTTATTATTCAGTGAGTTGCTGATGGCTTTTAATTAGTTGACCACTGAGTTGCTGATAGATTTTCTGATGACATTTTCAGCATAATAATAAAAAGTCTAAAACTAAACCAATGTTGTAGGGAGATAATGACTTATTAAGGTTGTGCTCAATTTTGCGTTAGTTTACTGCTGCTATTTACTTATTTAGTCACTATCATTGATTTTATAAAATTATAACAAACTTGTGTTGCTTACATAATTACTCAACCAATATCACATAAAGAAAACAATATACGTGTAGCTGCAAATGTTGTATGTCTTATAAGCTTGGAGGCTTTATGTAAAGCACCCCAAACACCTGCATGAGGTGTAAATGGCATGCTACTAATTACGTTTAAGGCTTCATTTAACCGTCCGATTTGACCAAATAAATCAACCATGCATCCATAACGCTCAGCTAACCGTCATAACTTCAAGAAGATGTACTAACACAAGTGTGGTTGAGGTATGCCGTAAGCAGGATTCCTTAACAGCAGAGGGTAGCATCTCTTCAATGCATCACAGCACCCTGAATTTTTACAACGAAGGTTTTAAAAACTACTATATATAATATAACAATAAAGTTATAGATGCATGCTAAGGTTTACCGGCATAACCTCGAGAGCTCACTTAGTCGAAGGTTGCAAATCAGTATATTCTTGAACAACGCAGGTGGAGGTATTCCAGTGAACTCATCAACCATTTTGTCCAAAGCCTTTGACACAACATTAAATCTTGCTACAAATGACCCAATGTAAGTCTTCCCTTTCTTGTTGGTTGAAGATTCGGTTGAGTATAAGTGTGGCTACCTGCATAACCATAGGTACTATTAGCTGATATATCTAAATAGATAATGGGAAGTGAATAGTGACCACGACATGTTATAAACAAAACCCATCTATTTCTTGCTAAACAACACAAAAACATGTTATAAATAAACTCATTAAACCAAAACATGTTTCTAACATTTATGGGTTTCTTTCATAAATTATTACGGGAAATATGATTTCTTTGATAAATCATTTAATGGTTTACGGTCCAGGTTTACCTCTATTGCTGTGGTTACTACAGCGTTTAAGGAGCCAACCCGCACTGGGTTCACGGGTTGTTTTTGACGAGAGCCATTGTTAAGAGAACTAGAATTATTTCTTGTTTCTGGTTGTGCTGGTCTTCTTGAACAGGCTGAGATGACATAGGCGGCACTCGTGATCGTTTAGATGCCTGATGGACATCATTATTCTTGTTCCTCTGACGTATCATGTTCTTCACGATGCCCGTCAAATAATCGTAGACCATATGATCATCTCTGGGAAGATCATTAACCGAAGACTTGATTGTCTCGGCGAAACACTTTTTTCCAAATAACTTGGAAAATGAATGTTTCACAAATTTCTTTAGAGACTTTCTGAGCCGAGAATGTATAATATTTACTAAGAAAGATTTATGTTTTCGGATGTTATTTGGAATAAAAATGTAAAGCTTGAACTGAAGATAAGGAGCGTAAATAATGATCTCAGCTAGTTTGTTGATGAAGCTACAACATCAAAATATAGAAAGAAAGATCATGTAAAACAAAAAAATATAATTGTATGAGATTGAGATAATGTGTAGGGAGATAAAAAAATGTGAGTGAGAAAGAATCTGTAAAAGAAAGTCATTATATAGAGAAACTTAGGTTATATGACCGTTACACAACGGTTAAATATTATAAAGATAAATTTTGGTTTATGACGGTTACATAACGGTCATTGATTTTATAGACGATAATGGTTTTATGACCGTTACACAACAGTCGAATATTATAAATAAAATTATGATTTTATTACCGTTACACAATAGTCATGAATTATATAGGAGAAAATGGTTTTAGGACCGTTACACAATATCATACATGATACAGAAAAATCTTAGTTTTATGACTGTTACACAATGATCAAACATTAGAGAGAGAAATTTTGAGCATGCTTCAAAACTGACGACGTTCCCTACGCCATATGTATGTATATACAATGACGAAAAGAGAAATAGGTTAGTAAAATATAAACCTTAGATCAAATATTATTGAGCGTAAAATGATACATGTAATTGAGCATGTTATATAAAGCTCAACACACATGAAAAACCACATTTTTAGGCATATTAAAATCCTTTATTTAAGCTCATATAACCTTAGTCAAAAACACTTAGTTTTAGCTTAATTGAGTCATAAAAGTTCATAAGTCAATTATATAACCATAGCTAAACACCCTTTTGATAAGATTCAGACTCTAAAAGACCAAGCAATTTCATTAATCTATATTATTGTATCATTTATGCTTTTGATAAGATTCAGACTCTAAAAGTATTTTTAAGTTAAAGAAGACTCGAAAACCTTTCTGTCGATAAGTGGCACGACCTCTAACAAGCCACGGTTGATTTGATAGAAAATTAGAACGACCAAAATCTACCAAGCCCTCTTTTGCACTAAAACCTTCCATAATCATTTAAACATCTATGTCATTAACATACTCATACTTGGTCTAAATGACCCGAACAAATACTTTACGGGGTTTGCCAAGCACTTGTATTGACCCGTTTTCATACACAATTTTATAACATATAACATTGACTCGCTTTAACTTCTACAATTATGCTTTTAAAACTATAAAAAGTTATCATTACACTTCACATTACCAAAATACTTTGATTCAATGACTCAAGGGGTTCAACTTGTTCAATTCGGTATCCAATACTAAGCTCATAAGCATAATTTAACGTACCTCCATTCCTGCTACTTCATATTCATAGGTCCTTAATCCTACACCTTACTTAAGCCGCACAACCACAGAAACATCAACAACTATAATGTTCTACTTCATATTCATAGGTCCTTAATCCTACACCTTACTTAAGCCACACAACCTACAAAAACGTCATCAGCTATAACGTAAGCTTTCACTAAGTAAGCAATCAGGTTAGAACACGTATAATACATTAATAATTCATATTTGCATCTTGAACATTTACCATTAGTCCAAGTCTATCACTATACATCAAATGCATCTATAACACTATAACAATCAATAAGCTTTAACCACTAATACTTTAACATAACATCAAGCACATAATCATTGCAACACATACATTAGTTAACTGCAACACATACATTTGTTAGTTTATAACCAAAGACTAACATACACTTATCCAACTATCTAAGTATCCATTAATTACATTCATTCTAAGCCAATCCTTCTAGGTCCTTAACATCTTTATTCACCACACATAATATGATAACATAAATATTAAACGCTATATAACCAAAGTTACTTACCTTAGATTTAATAGCTATTTACCAAGAAACTCATCTCTATCATCCTTACTTGATTCCTAAACCATAATCACAACAATATTAAACACATTTTAAATCATAACAACTAAAGGATTTCTAGCATACCCAAGACATACCCAACAAATTGCTAACCTTTATATGAACATTACCATGATTATATTACAAAAACCTACAAAATCAATACTAATTTAGGTAAACCTATTAAAGGACTTAGCTCATTATTATAAACACTTCAATACCTCGTATTGAACAACAATTACGCAAAACCCACAAATTTTGGTACATGTAACTCAAAATATCATCAATTCAAATCATACAAGAGATTATTTACATTGTAGGAGGATTACTAGGGCTCAACTCTTGTCATGGGACATCAATCCCTTCATAATTTGATTAACAAATAGCTTTGTCACCCCTCTCTTTTCTTCTCTAAGTCGACACACATAACTCACTTGTAGAACTCTTTGGAAAGTCTGGAAAGTTTGTAGGAAGGAAATATACAATTGACCTTAGGTTTGACTACTAACTTTACTTTTGTGTGACTAACCAATTAAATTTGGTTTTCCTACACTTAAATACCATAGTCAAATTGTCACAATAGCATTCTCGTAATTTAATAAAAAAAAATGATTTTAGTGTGTTATTGATGTATAATATTATGAAACTTAATTTAGTATTAATCAATACATAATTGTACTTTAAAACTAGACATTTAGAAGAAAAAAAGAAAAAAATGTAATTCTTATTTTATTTTTTATTTTGAAAGGTTAATTATATCATTTCGAACAAAGAATATCAATATATGTAGGAAATTTTGGTGAAAGTTGTGCATATACGCACCTTTTACGTTACGTGTGCTTTCAAAATGCACTTTGTACAAAATGTTTCAAATTTGTAAATACCAAAATATACCCTTCCGTCTCTAGTTTAGTTTGTAAGGAAATTTCTCTCTTTCTACTTTATTATCATCTTTTATATTCTTTTTCTAACTTTATATTTACCCAATATTTCAACCCGGCTCTGCATTCAAGAATCATATGCATTACCATCATAGAGATTCATAGTTTTCCTTGAACAAAATTATACGAGTTTATAAATCGATTGTGATTAATAAGGATGGTGAGAAAATAAAAAAATTTCAATAAACTTAAGTCATAATAAAGAAAAAATAAATAATGAGAAAGTATTAGTTGTCATGTTTCCCAATAGCTTGTTGACAATCCACATCATCATCAAAAATAACAATTTGATCGAAAAAAGCTATTTGAGCATTCTCGTCCGGTTCTCTCTTACACAATAAATAAGTGTTAGCGGGCTTATCCAATTGTCTAACGGGGATACCCACTAGGGTTTTTGTATGTATGATCTAATGTCTATATAATGTGACCGAGCCCGGTAACATTTATTTAATTATCGTCTTATTAATATAACAATGGCGTGTGAAGAAAGCAACATCACGATCCCACAGGATATCATCATCGACATTCTATACCATCTTCCTGTCAAATCTTTAGGGGGTTTCGATGTGTTTCAAAGGAATGGCTATCTTTACTTTCAGAAACCAAATTCATTAAAACCCATCAAAAATCGCTCAACCGAAATCACCTCATCTTCTGGCCGATAGTAGATGGTTCACTTTATTCATTTCCAGTTAATAACCTGTTAGAATGGAAAGAAGTTCAGGATCAGAACAATGTCATCATTTCCCCGAATACTCAAATCAATGAATTAAGGACCAAATCAATCACGAAAATTAGGGACCAAGAAATGAGCTGTTTCAGACTAATCAAAGGCCAAGGAAATTATTTCCTCAATTAGATCATAAGAATTTCTTGTATAAATAGGGGCCGTAGGCTGCATTGTAAATTATTACAAACAATCAATACAATCAATATTTCTTTATCTCATTCTTGTTAAGATGGTATCAGAGCCATCGGTACCGATCTCATCATTTACCCAGTAAAACCCACCTTCCGACAACAAAACCGCAGCCACCATGTCAGGAGACGGCGGCTCCGGTCCCGATCTCGCATTACAATTAGCAAACCTGTTAAAAACCAACATTACCCACCAACAAACACAAACACCAAAACTTTCAGATAATCTACAAATAAATCTCAAATTAAACAACCAGAATTACCCGTTATGGACTCGAATGATTCGAGTTGCTATCGGGGGAAAATCAAAGGCACTTCTTTCACATCTTACAAAAGACCCTCCTGAGCCAACCCATGAATCTTACGAAACATGGGAACAGGAGGACTTAATTGTATTCTCCTGGCT
Organism: Chrysanthemum seticuspe; assembly: GCA_019973895.1. Taxonomy (NCBI): domain Eukaryota; kingdom Viridiplantae; phylum Streptophyta; class Magnoliopsida; order Asterales; family Asteraceae; genus Chrysanthemum; species Chrysanthemum seticuspe. The sequence goes on along the minus strand of BPTQ01000001.1, from coordinate 4,262,986 downwards.
AATCCAAAACATCGAACCCACTATCACCGGAAACCTCACCGAATACCCAACCGCAAAAACACTGTGGGATGCCCTTACCACCATGTATAGTAGTGGAAAAGACAAGCTACAAGTTTTCAATCTACATGTCAAAGCGAACGAACTCAAACAAGAGGGAAAAACCCTCGAAGAATTCTGGATTGCGCTTCAAGGAGTGTGGGGAGAAATCGAAAGAATCGATCCCAACCCAATGACATGTACCGAAGATATTAAAACATACTCGAAAGTACGATCCGAGCAGAAACTCTTCCAATTCCTTCACGGGTTGAACCGACAGTTTGATCCGATCAAGCGAGAAATCCTCCGGCTCGAAACACTTCCCTCCGCAGAAACGGCGTACGCCACGGTTCGCAAGGAAGCCGCTCACCAGAATATTCTGGGAACAACTAACCCTGGAAATCCGGGCATAGCCGCCGGACTTGTTGCCGGATCCGGGGAAAAAGAAGGCATCGGGTTAGCAAGCCACGGGTACCGCCGACATGAAGAAAAGAAGCCCTTTATCAAAGAAGACAAATCTCACCTTAAATGTGAAGAATGCGGGATGTCTAGGCACACCAAAGATCAGTGCTTCCGGATCGTTGGGTATCCGGAGTGGTGGACCGACGGCCACAAAAAGGGTGCGAAAAACATCAAGTCAGGAACAGAGGAGAAGAAACCTCCTACCACCAGCCAGCCGAGCAAAGGGTTTGGAGGGGTTGCAACGGCGGCGGCGGCCGGAGAAGAAGGACCTTTTACCGTCGAAGGTAACAGAGGGAGAGAAAGGCAGCCACCATCCAATCTCTCTCTCTCTCATAAGTTTCCTTTCTTAAAACCTATTTCTAATAATAACAATAATACTGCTTTTAATTTAAGGATGGATGGGCCGAATTTTAAACCAAAGGCAGCCCAAAATGGATTAGCCCTTATAACCCAACGAAATTTTAAAGGGTTTAATGATAAATGGATATTTGACTGCGGGGCTACCGACACGATGACTTATGAAGCCTCTGACTTCATTAAGTTATCCAAACCCTGAGAAAACTCACATCGAAACCGCAAATGGAGAAAAAATGGGTGTAAAAAATGGAGGGACTATCCGAATTAACCCGGATATCAAGCTTCATAACTGTTTATATGTTCCCTCTCTATCACACAAGTTGTTATCAATCACTCATGTCACGAAAGAGTTGAATTGTTCTGTCCTCATGCATCCGACTTTTTGTCTTTTACAGGATATCAAGACGGGGAGGATCATTGGGCGTGGCACTGAGAAACGCGGTCTGTACTATGTAGATGAAGTGACTCAAAGTGGGACTGTGATGTTAGCTCATGGAACGACGGAAAGAAAAGCTTGGCTGTGGCATAGAAGGTTGGGGCACCCATCTGTTAGCTATCTACATACTTTATTTCCTGAATTTTTCCCTTTAAATAAACCCATTTCTTGTGAAACTTGCATTTTAGCCAAAAGTCACAGACAGACCTTTAGACACAATAATACTCGTGTTGACACACCCTTCTCATTAATCCATTCTGATGTTTGGGGTCCTGCTCCAGTTATTGGGGGACAAAATTTTCGATTTTATGTGATCTTTGTTGATGATTGTACAAGGATGACATGGATTTATTTTTTGAAAAATAAAAATGAGGTATTTGATAAATTTACTTCATTTTATGTTATGGTTCAAACTCAATTCAAAAAATCTATTCAAATCGTTCGATCTGATAATGGGGGAGAATATGTGAATTCACAAATGAAATTATTTTTCCAATCAAAAGGGATAGTTCATCAAACCACGTGTCCTCATACTCCTGAACAAAATGGAGTTGCGGAACGGAAAAATCGTATACTCCTCGAAATAACTAGGGCCCTCATGATTGAATCACATGTTCCAAAAATGTTTTGGCCAGAAGCACTAGCCACCTCAACCTACCTCCTAAACCGGCTCCCGACCAAAATCCTTGACATGAAAACCCCTCTAAACACTCTGGAAAAGTTCACTGAAATTCCCCCAACTCTCACACTTGAACCAAAAATATTTGGGTGCACCGTCTTTGTTCATATACCCAAATCCTATCGGGACAAACTCGACCCTTGTTCAGAAAAATGTGTGTTTGTTGGATACGGAGTAAATCAAAAGGGGTACAGGTGCTACAACCCCAAAACACGACGCATGATCACCACCATGAACTGTGATTTTCTGGAAACCAAGTACTTCTACTCCTCCCAACACAGTGGTCAGGGGGAGGAATCATCACATGACTCACTGAGTTGGTTGACGAATGATGAAGAAACATGTTCGAATCACAGTACCACATCACTTGGAGTCAACAATACCAGTGCCACCCAAGATGTCCTTCCCCATCTGATATCTGAGGTAAACAATTCTGAACCCAATAACTCTCAAACTATTAACTCTTCTCATGAAATGGTTGAAGATACAGTACCAGAATCACAAGAGTCCGAAGAAACTGAGAATCAAGGACCAATATATCAAGAAGAACCTGTTCTGGAAGAAGTATCAGAAAAATACTCCCTTCCAGCAAGAGCAAATAGAGGAGTTCCAGCGAAGCGGTATTCTCCAGAGAAGTTTTCCAGAGGGTCTAGGTACCCTATGGCCAATATAGCCAATGGATGCCTGACCACAGAAGCAAAAGCCTTCAGTGCCAGTCTCTACTCAGAAAAGATTCCCTCAAACCCAGAAGAAGCTCTAAAGTCAGAAAACTGGAAAAAAGCCATGGATGAAGAAATGGATGCTTTGAGAAAAAATAAAACATGGGAGAAGTGTACCCTTCCAGATGGAAAGAAACCCGTAGGATGCCGTTGGATCTTCACAATAAAATACAAACCCGACGGGACAATCGATAGATACAAGGCCCGGTTAGTTGCTAAAGGGTACACTCAGACGTATGGAATTGATTACTCAGAGACGTTCTCTCCAGTTGCTAAAATTGATACAATAAGGGTACTATTCTCAATAGCGTCAAATCAAGGATGGCCCCTTCATCAATTTGATGTAAAGAATGCGTTTCTACATGGAGATTTAAAGGAAGAGGTGTACATGGAAGCTCCTCCTGGATTCTCAGGTGGTTTCAAAACCAGAGAAGTCTGTCGGTTGAAGAAATCACTTTACGGATTGAAGCAATCCCCCAGGGCATGGTTTGGAAGGTTCACCATAGCAATGAAGAAATACGGGTTCAAACAAAGCAACTCAGATCATACCTTGTTTCTGAAACGTAGACAGGAATATGTAACATGTCTCATAATCTATGTCGATGACATGATTATCACGGGAAATGACGAACAGGAAATAAAGAAGCTGAAGGAAGGATTATTTACAGAATTTGAAATGAAAGACTTGGGAAGATTGAAATACTTTCTCGGCATTGAAGTCCTGAGGTCACAACATGGCATTTTTATCTGCCAGAAAAAATACATTTTGGACCTACTTGCAGAAACAGGGATGCTCGATTGCAAACCAGCTGAGACACCGATGATCGCAAATCAGAAGTTGTACATGGAACCTGAAGCAGAATTGGCAGACAAAGTTCGATACCAGCGAATGGTCGGCAAGTTGATATATCTCTCCCACACTCGTCCAGACATAGCATACGCTGTGGGAGTTGTGAGTCGATTCATGCATCAACCTCAAAAGGCTCACATGGATGCAGTTGAAAGAATCATTGAATACCTCAAAGGAACTCCAGGACACGGAGTCCTGTTTAAATCAAATGGACACCTGGCTATTCAAGTATACACAGACGCTGACTGGGCAGGAGATAAAGGAAATAGAAGATCAACGTCAGGATACTTCTCTTTGGTAGGAGGAAACCTAGTTACATGGAGAAGTAAGAAGCAGAAAGTAGTGTCCTTATCAAGTGCTGAAGCTGAGTATAGAGGGATATCCAGAGGACTTGCTGAAGTTTTATGGATACGCAAACTTCTAACAGAAGTAGGATTCCGCCCAAAAAGGGCAACTCAAGTCTTCTGTGATAATAAAGCGGCAATTCAAATTTCTGAGAATCCTGTGCAACATGACAGAACAAAACACGTTGAAATCGACAGACATTTCATCAAAGAAAAACTTGAAGCTGGAATAATTGAACTGCCATTCGTCAGGTCTGAAGATCAACTAGCTGATATCTTGACAAAAGCTGTGAGAACAGGAATAATGCAAGACTGTCTGGGCAAGTTGAATTTTGGAGATCCCACCATTCAACTTGAGGGGGAGTGTTAGAATGGAAAGAAGTTCAGGATCAGAACAATGTCATCATTTCCCCGAATACTCAAATCAATGAATTAAGGACCAAATCAATCACGAAAATTAGGGACCAAGAAATGAGCTGTTTCAGACTAATCAAAGGCCAAGGAAATTATTTCCTCAATTAGATCATAAGAATTTCTTGTATAAATAGGGGCCGTAGGCTGCATTGTAAATTATTACAAACAATCAATACAATCAATATTTCTTTATCTCATTCTTGTTAAGATAACCATGAAGCAGTATCAACACTACCGAAGAATCTATTAGAATCGGAATATGTTTATTTATATGGTTCTATCAATGGTCGTGTTTTAGTTTCAGCTTATAATAAGCATGGGGTTCAGAACTTTGTGGTTTTAAATCTAACTACTAGAGAGTATGTGAAATTCCCAAATGCGAGGCATGAGTTTGTTTACCGTACTAAGTTTTTTATGACTGGATTTGGTTATGATTCTGAGACAGATGACTACAAGGTTGTCACCATCTCTTACTATCATATAAAATGTGAGTGTATTGTTCCACGTGATGAAATGTATGTGCATGTTTATAGCCTTAGAAGCGGTACTTGGAGGAAGTTGAGTAATTCGCCTTATGTTCAGTATAATGGAGATTGGTCTTCAGGTGTTAATGTTAATGGATGTATTCATTGGATTGGTAGGAAGGATTCTCATCATATACCGGTAGTTGTTGCTTTTAGCTTTGTGGATGAGAAATTCAGTGAAGTGCCCTCACCACCCGATGACTTGTTTATACACGTTTCACGGATGCAGTTAGCTTCTGGTATGATCTTGATTGCAAACTTGTGGAGTTTGGTGGAAAGATTGCCATATTCCATGATGTGAAAGGTGAAGTTTGGTTGATGAATGAGTATGCCAACGGAAATTCCTAAGGTTAAGCCACTAATGTTTTATGCCAACGGAAAACTTTTGGTCGTAACGCGTGATCAAGTGTTGACATATGATCTTGAAGAACAAACATTCTGCAAAAGCGTTCAGTACGTCATATCTAATCTAGAGGAATGGAGGATTATATCTGGCTATGTAGAAAGTCTTGTCTCACCAAAATTCGCAGATCGATCCAATTAGTAATCGTCACAGTGAAGATAACTGCGTAGATGCATGTATGGGACAAGCATGTTTAGTATGCTCTTATAAGTGAAGATAATTGCGTGTGTTTGTGTACTAATATCATTTTAAAAGTTTATCACAATAAGACCAACTTTATTACACATTACCATAGACTTTGAACTAATTCGTAACGTGTTATTAACTTGCTATGTTATGCTAACGTTACGATTATATATATAGATGCTAATTAACCATAAACTATAGCATAAAAATCTAATAGTTCTTTTCTTGTATACTTTGGAGCATGTCCATCACATTGTTGTTGATCCCGTTCATAATACTTCTTTTGATCTTCTGATGAACATAGTTGCATACAATAGTGAATTTCTGCTTGATAAAATTCTTTTCTTGAACGTGAACATCTGAGTATTTTCGGGTCAATGTTTCGTGACTCAACCTTTGAATCATAGGGCTGTGAAACTAGGTCGGTATAAACCTCTAACAAGACTATCAAAGATTTAACTGCAGAGGGTAGCATCTCTTCAATGCATCACAGCACCTGCCTTTTTACAACGAAGGTTTGAAAACTACAGTATATACTATAAGAATAAAGCTTTAGATGTGTGCTAAGTTTTGCCGGCATAATCCCGATAGCTCACTTAGTCGAAGGTAGCAAATCAGTATATTCTTCTACAACTCAGGTGGAGGTATTCCAGTGAACTCATCAACCATTTTGTCCAAAGCCTTTGTCACAACATTAAATCTTTCTACGAATGACCCATTGTAAGTCTTCCCTTCTTGTTGGTTGAAGATTCGGTTGAGTATAAGTGTAGCCACCTGCGTAACCATATAGGTACTATTAGCTGATATATAGTATGTCATATGAATAGATATGTTTTCATAGTTAAGTGTATCTAGAAAAGCTTTAACTTCAAATATCAAACCTCTAGTAATGAAATTAAACGGTGACACCTACATGTTATAAATAAAACCCATTTATTTCTTGCTACACAAAACAATAACATGTTGTAAATAAACCCATTAAACCAAAACAATCTGACTTGTTCGTAGACCAGATGATCATCTCTGGGAAGTTCATTAACCGAAGAGATGTTCATGAACATCATCATGGATTCTAAAAATACTCTGACTTTTTCGTAATTATCTAATTCTTCAAAAGTTGTTACCTGCAAGGAAAAATGATCACACCTTAATAATTAATAAATGAAGAAATTGCTAGTGTTTGTCTTTGTGTTTGAAATTTGGTGTTATTAAGTTGGACCTTAATGCGGGATTGTATGGTACTTTGATGAATATTAAGAAGTTCGTTAAAGTATTCTTCCTTCAATTTCTGAACCTGGACAGCACATTGAAAAACTCCAAATCAGCAAACGTTTTATGAATAATAAATCAAAATCATTAAATGAGCTTGGAGCATGCTAAAACTAGCTAGGAAGAGTACCTTTCTTAAAGCATATTCACGCCAAGCATCACGAGTGGGGACTGAAGGTTTCACCAATTTCTTTAGAGACTTTCTGAGCCAAGAATGTATAATCTTTCCTAAGAAAGATTTATGTTTCCGAATGTTATTTGGAATAAAAATAAAAAGCTTGAACTTAAGATAAGTAGTGTACATAATGATTTGAGCTAATTTGTTGATGAAAACACAACATCAACAAAAAGAAAAAAAGACCATGTAAAACACAAAAGTATAATGGTGTAAGATTGAGATAATGTGTAGGGAGAGAAAACAATTGTGAGCGAGAAATAAATCGGTCATAAAAATTTATTATATGGAGAAATTTAGGTTTATTACCGATACACAACGATCGGATATTATAAAGAAAAATTTGGTTTTATGACCGTTACACAACAGTCATGAATTATATAGAGGAAAATGGTTTTATGACCGTTACACAATGTCATGCATTATATAGAGAAATTTTGATTTTATGACCGTTACACAACGATCAAACATTATAAAGAGAAATTTTGAGCATCTTAAAAAAACGATAACGTTCCCTACGCTATAGGCCAGGAGAGTTGCCGGAGCTATTCCTTGTGGGGTGAATAATGGCTGGTGCCAAAAAATCACCCAGGGTCAGGGTTCCCGCCAATTTACACCTTTTGTGGAATGAAGATCGGTCTTCAGATACTTATGTTAATGGGTGTATTCATTGGATTGCTAGGAAGGATTCTGATCATATTCAGGTAGTTGTTGCTTTTAGTTTTACGGATGAGAAATTCAATGAAGTGCCCTCACCACCTGATGACTTGCTTACATGTTTTGTGGGTACGGCAATTAGTTTCTTGTGTGATCTTGACTGCAAACTTGTGGAGTTTGGTGACAAGCTTGCCATATTCCATGATGTAAAAGGTGAAGTTTGGTTGATGAATGAGTACGGCGTCAAGGAATCTTGGACAAAGATTGTAATCCGTGGATTCGATAAAATTCCTAAGGTTAAGCCACTAATGTTTTATGCCGACGGAAAACTTTCTGTTGTAACGCGTGATCAAGTGTTGACATATGAACTTGAAGAACAAACATTCTGCAAAAGTGTTGACATCATTTATAATCTGGAAGAATGGAGGATTATATCTGGCTATGTAGTGTTGGGTTTTACTAATCATAACAATTATTATAAACAAGTAAACATCATCAAAGCATGTAGCGAAAGTAATAGGAATAATGTATGTAAGTAATTAACCTAATAAAGAATATGCGTACCTTTTAGCAATTCAAGAAAAACACACGATAATGTGAACGAGGAACAAAAATCCAAACCCAAGTTTAGGGTTTAATAATATTCGACCCACAAAAGTCGACCACCAAGAAATCCCACAAACACAACTGTATTTGTCCTTCGCTCTTGTACACACGTACTAATATCGAATTGAAGTGAAAGACTAGATTTTTTATCACAAACAAACCAAACACTTGTTCTTGTGTTTAGAAAATTTGAAACCCTTGGGAAGGGGTGTTACACGATCGGCCAAACACAAGGGGAGGAAAAGAGGAAGAGAAATTAGGTTTGCAAGTCACCAAGATTAGGTTATGAATGAATACAAGGGTTTGTATATATAGGTAACCAATCTTGGAGAACAAGTTTGTGTGGGATTGGGTTTTGGGAACCCAACCGATCGGCCACATAGTCCCAAGAGGGATTCTAGATCCTTCCCGACTTCTAATTTCATCTCTAGTCCCTTTAGTTTACATTTAACGACCGTTAGCCTAACTTCGTTAAATATTAACTATCGTTAAGTATTTATTTCGTGACAAATAATTAATAATAATAACATTTATATATATTAATTATTTAACATCAAATCGCATACGTAATGTGTGCAATCCCGAAGTCTCGAGTTCGAATCCGGTCATACGTATATTAAAATATCCATAAAACCTTTCAGCTCCCACTTGGATATTACTTAATATAGTAATGACATTGGTTTAGTCTAGCCTAACACGCCAATGCCCCCAGATTGAATCGAGTATGGTATCCTGGAAAACCATTTAATGATTCATCATTTTTACTTATCCTTTTGCTACTAATACTACATTAACTATGAATATGGATCAAGTCATTTCTTAAGTTAATATTCTGTTTCTCGTTATATCTGATTGAAAAAGATTACCAAATCATCTGAATGTATTCTAGATAGATCTTGGGTATGGCCATACAAACATCTTGTTAACCCTACGAGGGGCCCAAATATAGTATTATGCTTTGAAACAAATTCAAAGGAACAAATTCTCTTGACTACAAACATAACTCATGAACTTTGTAACACTTCTGAAAATAGCCCTTATAACTACCAGTTGCGGATAGCGTTAGACTATCTCACACAAATGCACTACATTCACAACAGTTATCTGGTATCTCAAGTCTGAGGATAAACATTTCATGATTTACTTAATGACAAAGATCCATAAGTATAATCATGTAAAGTTGGGATCTGTCCTACATTCAATTCATTGAATATCATGTGAATTTGGTATGTCCCACGCATCAATATACTTTAAGTATATTCTACCAAAACTCAGATTTGTCTTAATTTAATAACATTCCCACATTATTGATCGACAACGGACTATTTAGAACAACATAAGTCATTCACGGATTAAACATGTAAATATAGGATATAATATTAATAAAATGAAAAATAAACATAAATAGCTATTTTATTTCATTAAAATAGTATTTGTTCATAACATCTTTTATCCAAATACTAATCACAGATCTGTATGAAACTACTAGCTAAACGAAGTCCTATCCCATCAGCATGGTCAGTAAGTTTTTGTTTTGGCAAAGGCTTTGTAAAGGGATCAGCTAGATTATCATCTGTATGAAATTTGAGTATATTGATTTCACCTATTTCGACTTGTTCTCGAACATAGTGATATCGTCGAGGAAAATGTCTGGCGCCCTTCATGACTCCAGGCTCATTGGCAAATGTTATTGCAGCAGAGTTGTCACAATACACATTTAAAGGTAATTCGATTGAGGGCATTACTCCGAGTCCCGAAATGAATTTCCTAATCCAAACAGCTTCCATCGCAGCTTCCGAAGCAGCTATGTACTCTTCTGTAATAGACATCGCAGTCGTTGTCTGCTTCTTGCTCTTCCAGTCAACTGCTCCTCCATTAATGACAAAGACATATCCCGTTTGAGACTTCTTATAATCTTTATCATTTTGGAAAGACGCATCGCAAAAACCTGTAACATCAAGTTCTGCATATGGATTCCCACCATACACTAGAAACATTTCTTTAGTAGCCCTTAGATACTTAAGAATGTTCTTAACAGCATGCCAGTTTTTCACTGGATTCTGTTGATATCGACTGGTGATATTTTGTGCAAACGCCACATCAGGCCTTGTACATCTCACAGCATACATGATAGATCCTACAGCCGAAGCATAAGGAACTTTTCTCATGTGTGCCACCTCTTCAGGTGTTGACGCGCATAGTTCACTACTTAAGCCACGTTCAGCTTGCATCGGCAAATATCCCTTCTTGGAATTATGCATATTGAATCTCTTCAATATTTTATCGATGTAAGTACTTTGACTTAGTCCAATCAACCGCCTTGATCTATCTCGGTAGATCTTGATTCCCAGAATAAATGCTGCTTCCCTTAAATCCTTCATAGAAAAGCACTTTCCAAGATAAGACTTTACATCTTGCAAACTTGGAATGTCTTTTCCCTTGATCAATATGTCATCAACATATAAGATAAGGAAAATAACATTACTCCCACCAGCTTTGTGATATACACATGGCTCATCAAGATTTTGAGTGAAACCAAATTTCTTGATTTCTTCACCAAGCTTCTTGTTCCATTGCCTTGATGCTTGCTTCAACCCATAAATGGATCTTTGAAGTTTGCATACACGCTTTGGAAATTTTGGATTCACAAACTCTTCAGGTTGTGCCATATAGATGTCCTCATCTAGGTGACCGTTTTAGAAGGCAGTTTTGACATCTATTTGCCATATCTCATAGTCATAGTAAGCAGCTATGGCTATAAGAATCCTAATAGCTCTAATGTCTGCTACAGGAGAGAATGTCTCCTCGTATTCTATCCTAAAAGTTTGAGTAAACCCTTGAGCTACAAGACGAGCTTTATAGGTGTGTACATTGCCATCCATGTCAGTCTTTATCTTATAGAGCCACTTACTTCCAACTACCTTAGCATTTGGAGGTAAGTCAACCTCTATCCAGACTTCGTTATCTCTCATGGATTGCATTTTCCCATTCATTGCGACTTGCCATTTATCCTTTTCAGGACTCATCATAGCAGCCTTATAGTTAGCAGGTTCACCAAGATCCCCTAACATATTTTCCTCAGCTTCTGCGTTAAGACATAAACGCTCAGGTGCACGCGTAGCCCTTGTGGATCTACGAATGGGAACCACTTCAACTTCAGGTGGAACGCTCAGACTTTCAGGTTCTACTTGAGGTTGGCTAGTGTTTTCAGAAGGTGATGTATCTTCTTGATCATCTTCTAGATCATAAACTCTCTCACTGAATTCATGAGATATGAGATCCCTTTCAAGGAAATCTCCATACCTAGAAACGATTACTTTGTTTTCAGGTGGAAAGTAAAAGTAGTAACCCATAGTTTCCTTTGGGTATCCTACGAAGATACACTTAACAGATCTTTGTTTTAGCTTATCAGCTGAGTCACGTTTAACAAATGCCTCACAACCCCTGACCTTTAAGTAAGACAAGTTGGGAGCTTTCCCATACCACACTTCATAAGGAATCTTATCAACCTTCTTAGTTGGAACCATATTCAAAATGCGAACAGCAGTTTCTAAAGCATAATCCCAAAAGGATAAGGGAATTGATCGCACCATGTCTAACAATGTATGATTTCTTCTCTCAGATACACCATTTTGTTGTGGAGTATATGGAGAAGTGAGTTGCTGGACGATACCACACTCAACAAGATAATCTTTAAACTCTTGGCTTTAATATTCACCACCTTATCGGATCGAAGAGCTTTAATCTTCTTTCCTAGTTGCAGTTCTACTTCACTCTTGAAAACCTTAAATGTTTCAAAGACTTCATGTTTATGTTTAAGTAAATAAACATAACCATAATGACTGAAATCATCAGTAAAGGTTAAGAAGTAGCTAGCACCCTTCCTTGACACATGTCTTAGTGGTCCACATATAGGGGTGGAAACGAGCCGAGCCACTCGTGAAAAGCTCGAGATCAGATCGGTAAAAAGCTCGAACGAGCCGAGCCTAAACGAGCTCGAGCCTATATTAGAGCTCATTTAATAATCGAGCCCGAGCTCGTGCTCTATATATAAAGCTCGAATAGGCTCGCGAGCCCTAAACGAGCTTTGTTGACACACAACCCTACTAGTATATTGACAAAGTTTGAATGTCATAAGTATTGCAGTTTGAGACACGTTTACACATGAGTCGATACACGCTTTGCACGAATCTCAATATACAATATACAACTTTCAAAATATCAAGTGAAATCTCTAGTTACCAAGTTGGCATTTTTATGTGGACGTATCCAATCACAAACTATAAAATTCACTCATATAATATTAGCATAGTTATAAAGACTAACTACTATAAAATTCACTCATATAATTTTAAAAACTCGCTTCTTTGCAGACACACACCCAATGACAATCTTATTCCTTTCTCCATTTGATAAACCGGATCTACAACTCCTAAACAAGCTCGAATCACACAAACCCAAGCCATACTTCTCATCTCATTTCACCAAACAATCTAAACATAAACAAAACCCTTTGCCTCCTTTCTGATACAATCCAAACACAATCAAACAAACCACAACCCATTTATGCTTCAATTTGGCTTCAAGATCTTCTATAGATCTAAGGTAGGGTATTGCATTTTTTTGTTTTCGTGTTTCTTTGAATGAAATAAAGAATGAATTAAAGAGCCTTGCTTTTGTTCGTTCTTTAATATTTCGAATAACAAAGGAAGGAGCTATGCTCTTCATAGATCGATGATGGGTTTAGTTCTAATATTCAAGATCTATAAAGATCTGTAAATATGTAGAATAAACTGAGATCCTTTTAAGTTCATTTGGGTTATTAGAAGTTAGTTAAACCTATTATTTGCTTTAAAAGGATGTGGTTAAACAAAAGGCCACGCTGCTGATGTTTACTTTTTAACAGACTAAGACATTAAAATTTGGATTCAGTAGCAAAATATTTAAGTTAATTGGATTACTCTCATCTTTGCTTCTTTATATCAATTTGACAATAGCAAATAAATAGAAAAAACAAACAAGCATATTATAAATTATAAAGCTATTATGTATATACTAACGAGCCCAAAACTAATAAACGAGCTTGAGAACATGTAAAGCAGTTTTTTTACACATCACAAACGAGCCGAGCCCGAGCCGAGCTCGAGCCTTATATATCATACCACGAGCCGAGCTCGAGCTCGAGCTCAAATCTTAAGGCTCGAATCGAGCCGAGCTCGAGCTCGAGCTCGAGCTTTCTAAAATATAAACGAGCCGAGCTCGAGCTCTGTCAGGCTCGGGCTCGGCTCGGCTCGGCTCGTTTCCACCCCTATCCACATACGTCAGTATCTATCACACCAAGAAGATCAGAAGCCCTTTCTAAACTATTTGTAAAAGGTTTTTTGGTCATCTTCCCAGGTATGCAAGATTCGCATTTATCAAATGATTCATCATTGATATCTTGCAAAAGCCCATCGTGTTGCAGCTTTTGCATGCGTTTCTTGCCTATGTGAGCAAGTCTACAATGCCAAAGATATGAAGAATCCAAATCACTTTTGATTCTTTTATTATTGATACAAAAGACAGAATTATTTTTATCAATCACATTATCATGCAAATCAATTTCAAACACACCATTTACTGGAATAACATTAAAGTAAAAAACATCATTTAAAGAAACCGAAATTCCATAATCAGTAAATGTATGAATAAAACCAATATCTTTCAATAAGGAAACATAAACGAAACCCCTAACAATAGAAGGCGCGTAATGACAATCGTTCAAAGAAAGTACTAAACCCGAAGGTGAAACTAAATCAAACGTGCCTATAGCTTCAACGACTGCATGTGCTCCATTACCCATGTGCAGGTATTGTTGTCCATAGGCGAGCTTCCTTGCACCTCTAAGTCCCTACAGTGTATTACAAATGTGAATACCACATCCAGTATCATATACCCAGGAATTTATTTTATGAGGAAAAGCAAATAATTTATCATCAAAAGAGTACCTGAAGTGCTAACAACAGTGCCAGCATTTTTATACCTCTTAGTACGCAACTCATCAAGGTAGAGTGGACAGTTCCTCTTCCAGTGTCCTACCTCAGTGCAGTGATGACAAGCCTGATCCTTTTTAAGATTCTCACGCTTTTTGGGAGGGTACTTCTTGGGTTCTTGTTGATAAGACATAACTTGTTTTCCCTTATCAACTTTACCCTAACCTTTCCCTTTCTTGTTCGCTAGCGGCTTATTAGGCTGAGAAATCCTACCCTTTTGGATGGTTAGAACTGTAGGTGTAGGAGCCTTCTTGGGCAAACCTTTCTCGTAGTCAATGAGCATTGCATGTACCTCACTAATTGTCTTCCCCGTGCAATGCATATTGTAATTGCGCACGAAACCATCAAACTCCTTGTTAAGGGATCTGTTGATCAGGCCAATTTGTATGTCATTAGGGTAGACGTAATTGAGTCTCCCAAGGTGGTCCATGTAACTCATCATTTCCAGATAGTGGGCGCTCACAGGTTTCCCTTCTCCTTGCTTGCAACTGTGTAGAGCATCTATCAGATCATACAGCTCTATAGTCACAGGCTTTTCAAACAGCCGAGTAAGTTCGGCGAGCATGAGGTGAGGAAAGTAATTCTCAAACTGTTTTTGCAAGTTCGGAGCCATACTCCCAAGCATAATGCAGGCGACCTCATTATACCTATCAAACTCAGTTTGCCATGCAGCTCGTGCTTCAGCTGTAGCATCAGCTGAAGGTTCAGGAGGACAAGGCGTAGTCAAATAATATAGTCTTTTGGCAACCCTCAAAACAATTCTGAGTTGCCGATACCAATCATTGAAATTCACGCTACCAGACAATTTCTCTCGATCAAACATAGATTTGAACGACGAGGCTAGTGCAGTAGATTCAGCTTGAGCCATTTCTACAGAAAATAAAAGTTCAAAAGTTAGTACTTTCGATAAATAAACATTCAAGAAAATAAAATACCCTTGGTCAATGTTCATATTAACCATAGAATTTTCCTTGAATTTAGGACCCTCATTATCATAGTTTCACCACGTCAGTTGATCTGCTAGTGGTGAAAGTATAGAATAGGTAATTATTGAAAAACAATAATTGACAAACAAGTTTTCAATTCCTAAAAAATTATGGGATTTACAATTTTGCCAAAACAATTATGCAAAACGTAAGCATGTTTTATCCCATCTTATGCCTTAAGTTATAGGTCTCACTAACTAACTTAATTAGGTTGTCTAAATTAGAAACTGCAAATTATTTAAGCTGAGGTCTCACTCAACATAAAGATTCACCTTGTTATCGTAATCTAGCTCAAGGTCTCACATAACTAAATTAAAACTTCAAGTGTTTCATATCATTAGAGGGCATAGACTTAAATTTAAAGGGTACAATTTTTGACGTGTAATCAAAACTTATGTATAAAGAAGCATGCATACAACTTTATAACATAAAATTTTCGAAAAAACTTACTTGTATTTTAATTGCTAAGATTAAATTCTACAAAGTTTTAATCGATGTGTTGAGAAACTTACAACTTTGCACTAAGATGCTTCGTACATAGAATGGTTATACTAGGTAGCTCCAATCGAACGCACAGGGGGGCAGAGGACCAGGTAAGCGCTGAAACATAACCTTAGACATCCTTTCAGTGTGACTGTGCGCACTTCTTTAAACCCCCTTTCTAGTTTGTTCTATTGGGTGAGCCTTTCTAACCATTTAATACAGTCGCATCAATCGATTAAAAGTTCAAGATTTAATACTTTGAAAAACAAATCAATTTCGCCATTATTTAAACCATTTAATTTTCTATTCAAAAAAAACCCTTTTTGCTTACTAACATGTCATACAATATAAAAAAAAAAAGCACTTTAATAAAAATTAAACAAACTCAAATAATATAAACATATAACTAAACAATTTTAACATATGTAAAAACCAATGTTGCAAAAATCGCGAATCGGTAGTCGGGCGGTCGACCACCCTGCAGCGAGTAATCGGTCAAGGCGGGATTAATCGGTGATTAATCAGATTGGCATTTCTGCAAGTTTTGGGTATTTCTGGAGACCAAACTAAAGATCTTAACTGATCTCAAGCCTACTATGTTTCCAAACCTCAATAAAAGAAACCTCAAATAAAATCAAAAATTTATACGTGAAATAAACGATCCCCATTGTGCGTCATAAGTGAAATTATAAATTTTTTTAAAGTTGGCCGATTCGGCCGATTTTTGACCAATTAGGCCTATTTTTGTCCGATTCGGCCGATTTTGACCGATTTTTGGCCGATTTTTTACCTGGCCCATTTTTTGACCGATTTTCAAAATTCTACAAGGTGTATGGCCGATTACCGATTAATCGGCCGATTCGGCCGATTTTTGCAACACTGGTAAAAACAATTAGCCACATGCATAATTATTTCGATAAACGCTAATTATAACAACCTGTAAAATTTCGGATTATTATAATAATATTTATTACGTCAGAAAATTCAAATCGGTTCTGACAGTTGTCAATGTTTAAATTTAAAAACCAGAGGTCATCTCGTGAATTTAGAAAGTCACGGCACCGCACGCATACCGACACCAATTAAATAACGGCAAACAATTATAATCAAATTTCAATGAAATAATAATGTCATATTATTACATTTAAGAAATCGTTTCCGAAAACATAATTTCTATATTCTTTGGGTACCAGTAAGGTATGTTTACTCAAGGATTCGACAAAACACAGGGTACCGATTATACTCTTTTGTATAATAAAACAAAAGAAACACCATATATCTCCACTCTCTCTCCCACGCTCCATCTATATCTGCTATTACCCTCTCCCTTTTTCCCTTTTTCCCTTTTCTCGTCTCCTTCATCCCCCTCCAAAAGCATGAAGTGGAAGTAATAGGAATAATATATGTAAGTAATTAACCGAATAAAGAATATGCGTACCTTTTAACAATTCAAGAAAAACACACGATAATGTGAACGAGGAACAAAAACCCAAACCCTAGTTTAGGGTTTAATAATATTCGACCCACAAAAGTCGACCACCAAGAAATCCGACAAACACAAATGTATTTGTCCTTCGCTCTTGTACACACGTACTAATATCGAATTGAAGTGAAAGACTAGGTTCTTGATCACAAACAAACCAAACACTTGTTTTTGTGTTTAGAAAATTCGAAACCCTTGGGAAGGGGTGTTACACGATCAGCCAAACACAAGGGGAGGAAAAGAGGAAGAGAAATTAGGTTTGCAAGTCACCAAGATTAGGTTATGAATGAATACAAGGGTTTGTATATATAGGTAATCAATCTTGGAGAACAAGTTTGTGTGGGATTGGGTTTTGGGAACCCAACCGATCGGCCACATAGTCCCAAGAGGGATTCTAGATCGTTCCCAACTTCTAATTTCATCTCTAGTCCTTTAGTTTACATTTAACGACCGTTAGCCTAACTTCGTTAAATATTAACTATCGTTAAGTATTTATTTCGTAAATAATTAACAATAATAACATTTATATATATTAATTATTTAACATCAATTCTCATACGTAATGTGTGCAATCCCGAAGTCTCGAGTTCGAATCCGGTCATACGTATATTAAAATATCCATAAAACCTTTCATGTAGAAAGTCTTGTCTCACCAAAATTCGCAGATCGATCCAATTAGTAATCGTCAAAAGCGAAGATAATTGCGTAGATGCATGTATGGTTCAAGCATGTTTAGTATACTCTTATAAGTTTGCATTGAACAATTTGTTTTGAGTTGATCAATTTATCATGAGGTAATTGTCTCTTCTAGTCTATTAAGAACTTTGGGTATGTTTGGGTACTAATATCATTTTAAAAAGTTTATCACAATAAGACCAATTTTAATATAAAGGGCATCACCATAGACTTTGAACTAATTCGTAACGTGTTATTAACTTGCTATGTTATGCTGACGTTACGATTATATAGATGCTATTTAACCATAAACGTTGGCATAAAAATATAATAGTTCTTTTCTTATATACTTTGGAGCATGTCCATCACATTGTTGTTGATGCGGTTCATAATACTTCTTCTGATCTTCTAATGAACATAGTTGCATTCAATAGCGGATTTCTGCTTGATAAAATCCTTTTCTTGAACGAGAACATCTGAGTGTTTTCGGGTCAATGTTTCGTTACTCAACCTTTGAATCATAGGGCAGTGAAACTAGGTCGGTATAAACCTCTACAAGACTATCAAAGATTTAACTGCAGAGGGTAGCATCTCTTCAATGCATCACAGCACCTGCATTTTTACATCGAAGTTTTTAAAAACTATTGTTTATACTATAAGAATAAAGTTATAGATGTCTGCTAAGGTTTACCGGCATAACCTCCAGAGCTCAGTTAATCGAAGGTAGCAAATCAGTTTATTCTTCAACAACGCAGGTTGCGGTATTCCAGTGAAATCATCAACCATTTTGTCTAAAGCCTTTGTCACAACATTAAATCTTTCTACAAATGACCCAATGTAAGTCTTCCCTTCTTGTTGGTTAAAGATTCGGTTGAGTATGAGTGTAGCTACCTGCGTTACCATAGATACTATTAGCTGATATATCTAAATGGATAATGGGAAGTGAATAGTGACCACGAAATGTTATAAACAAAACCCATTCATTTCTTGCTACACAACACCAAAATATGTTATAAATAAACTCATTAAACAAAAACATGTTTCTAACATTTATGGGTTTCTTTGATAAATTATTACGGGAAATATGATTTCTTTGATAAATCATTTAATTGCTTACGGCCCAGGTTTACCTCTATTGTTGTGATTACTAGAGTGTTTAAGGAGCCAACCAGCATTGGGTTCACGGGTTGTTTTTGACGAGAACCATTGTTAAGTGAACTAGAATTATTTCTTGTTTCTGGTTGTGTTTATCTTCTTGAAGAGGGACCAACAGACATAGTTGACTTAGGCGGCACTTGTGATCTTTTAGATGCCTTATGGACATCGTTATTCTTGTTCTTGCGGCGTATCATGTGCTTCACGAAGCCCGTCAAATTATCGTAGTCATATGATCATCTCTGGGAAGTACATTAACCGAAGACGACATGATTATTTCGGCGATACAATTTTCTCCAAATAACTTGGAAAATGAATGTTTCGCCAATTTCTTTAGAGACTTTCTGAGCCGAGAATGTATAATCTTTCCTAAGAAAGATTTACGTTTCCGAATGTTATTTGGAATAAAAATGTAAAGCTTGAACTGAAGATAAGTAGTGTACATAATGATCTCAACTAGTTTGTTGATGAAGCTATAACATCAACATATAGAAAGAAAGACCATGTGAAACACAAAAGTATAATTGTATGAGTGAGAAAGAATCGGTTATTGGAAGTCATTATAAAGAGAAACTTAGGTTTTATGACCGTTACACAACGGTTAAATATTATAAAGATAATTTTGGTCTATTACGGTTACACAACAGTCATGGATTATATAGACAATAATGGTTTTATGACCGTTACACAACGGTCAAATATTATAAATAAAATTATGGTTTTATGACCGTTATACAACAGTCATGAATTATATAGAGGAAAATGGTTGTAGGACCATTACACAATGTCATACATGATATAGAAAAATCTTAGTTTTATGACTGTCACACAATGATCAAACATTAGAGAGAGAAATTTTGAGCATGCTTCAAAATGACGACATTCCCTACGCCATATATATGTATATACACTGACCAAAAGATAAATGGGTTAGTAAAATAGATCAAATATTATTGAGCGTGATAACTTGTAATTGAGCATGTTATATAATCTCAACACACATGAAAGACCACATTTTTAGGCATATTAAAATCCTTTATTTAAGCTCATATAACCTTAGTCAAAAACACCTAGTTTGAGCTTACTTGAGTCATAAAAGTCCATACGTCAATTATATAACCTTAGCCAAACACCCTTTTAATATGGTATTTCACGTTCTCACTCTTTTTCTCAAAGACCAAGCAATTTCATTAATCTATATTATTGTATCATTTATACTTTTATAAGATTAGACTCTAAAAGTATTTTTAAGTGAAAGAAGACTCGAAAACCTTTCTGTCGATAGGTGGCATGAGCTTTAACGAGCCACGGTTGATTTGATAGAAAATTAAAAGACAAAAATCTACCGAGCCCTCTTTTGCACTAAAAGATAACCCCCCCCCCCCCCCCCCCCCCCCCAAAAAAATGTGCACTATTTTTCAGAACTTGCACTTTCGACCCATTTTTTTCTTTGAAAATGACTTCTATTGCATAACATAACATAAAACCTTCCAGAATGCATTTAAACAACATATATGTCATTAACATACTCATAGTTAGTCTAAATGACCCGAACAAATATACTTTACGAGGTTTGCCAAACACGTGTATTGACCCGTTTTCATACACAATTTTATAACATATAACATTGACTTGCTTTAACTTCTACAATTATGCTTTTAAAACTATAAAAAGTTATCATTACTCTTCACATTACCAAAATACTTTGATTCAGTAACTCAAAGGGTTCAACTTGTTCAATTCGGTATCTAACACTAAGCTCATAATCATAATATAACTTACCTTTATTCCTTCTACTTCATATTCATAGGTCCTTAATCATAAACCTTACTTAAGTCGCACAACCTACAGAAACATCAGCAACTATAACGTTCAACTTCATATTCATAGGTCCTTAATCCTACACTTTACTTAAGCCACACAACCTACAAAAACGTCAACAACTATGACGTAAGCTTTCACTAAGTAAGCAATCGGGTTACAACATGTATAATACATTAATAATTCATATTTGCATCATGAACATTTACCATTAGTCCAACTCTATCACTATACATCAAATGCATCTATAACACTATAACAATTAATAAGCTTTAACCACTAATACTTTAACATAACATCAAGCACATAATCATTGCAACACATACATTAGTTAGTTTATAACCAACGACTAACATACACTTATCGAGCTATATAAGTCTCCATTAATTGTTCCATTCATTCTAAGTCAATCCTTCTAGGTCCTTAACACCTTTATTCATCACACATAATATGATAACATGAATATTAAACACAATATAACCAAAGTTACTTACCTGGCTTTAATAGCTATTCACCAAGAACCTCATCTGCATCATCCTTACTTGATTCCTAAACCATAATCACAACAATATTTAACACATTTTAAATCAAAGCAATTAAAGGGTTTCTAGCATAACCCAAGACATACCCAACCCATTACTAACCTTTATATATTGCTAATCTTTATATGATCATTACCATGATCTTATTACGAAAACCCACAAAATCAATACTAAATTAGGTAAACCTATTAAGGGACTTAGCTCATTATTATAAACACTTCAATACCTTGTATTGAACAACAATTACCCAAAACCCACAAATTTTGGTACATAAACCCTAACTCAAAATATCATCAATTCAAATCGTACAAGAGATTATTTACATTGTAGGAGGATTAATAGGGCCCAATTCTTGTCATGGGACATCACCCCTCTCTTTTCTTCTCTAAGTCAACACAAATAACACATTGCTAGTAACTCTTTGGAAAGTCTCGGAAGTGTGTAAGAAGAAAATATACAATTGACTTTAGGTTTGACTACTAACTTTACTTTTATCTGACTAACCAATTAAATTTGGTTTTCCTACACTTAAATACCATAGTCAAATTGTCACAATAGCATTCTCGTAATTTAATAGAAAAATGATTTTAGGGTGTTATTGATGTATAATATTATGAAACTTAATTTAGTATTAATTAATATATAATTGTACTTTAAAACTAGACATTTAGAAGAAAGAAAGAAAAAAAAATGTAATTCTTATTTTACTTTTTATTTTGAAAGGTTAATTATATCATTTCGTACATTTTTATTCCAATTTTCCAACATAGAATATCAATATACGTAGGAAATTTTGGTGAAAGTTGTGCATATACGCACCTTCTACGTTACGTGTGCTTTCAAAATGCACTTTGTACAAAATGTTTCAAATTCGTAAATACCAAAATATATACCCTTCCGTCTCTAGTTTAGTTTGTAAGGAAATTTCTCTCGTTCTACTTTATTATCATCTTTTATATTCTTTTTCTAACTTTATATTTACCCAATATTTCAACCCGGCTCTTCATTCAACAATCATATGCATTACCATCATAGAGATTCATGGTTTTCCTTGAAATTACATACAAATGATTCGTGTGAACTAAAAATTATGTGTATAAACAAAAGTATACGAGTTTATAAATCGATAGTGATTAATAAGGACGGTGAGAAAATAAGATTTATTGAGTAAACTTAAGTCAAAATAAAGAAAAAAAAACAATAAGATAATGATAAAATATCAGTTGTCATGTTTCCCACATCCGGTTCTCTCATAAGATAACAAATAACAATATATTAGACAATAAATTAGTATAATTAGCGGGCTTATCCAATTGTCTAACGGGCCAATACCCACTAGGGCTTTCTATATGTATGATCTAATGTCTATATAATGTGACCGATATCGCTAACAATTATCGTCTAATACAACAATGGCGTGTGAAGAAAGCAACATCACGATCCCACAGGATATCATCATCGACATTCTATACCATCTTCCTGTCAAATCTTTAGGACGGTTTCGATGCGCTTCAAAGCAATGGCTATCTTTACTTTCAGAAACCGGATTCATTAAAACCCATCAAAAATCGCTCAACCGAAATCACCTCATCTTCTGGCCGATAAAAAGTGGTTCACTTTATTCAGTTCCAGTTAATAACCATGAAGCAGTATCAACACTACCGAAGAGTCTACTAGAATCGGAATATGTTTATTTATATGGTTCTGTCAATGGTCTTGTTTTAGTTTCAGCTTTTAATAAGCATGAGGTTCAGAACTTTGTGGTCTTAAATCTAACTACTAGAGAGTATGTGAAATTCCCAAATGCGAGGCATAAGTTTGTTTACCGTACGAAGTTTTCTATGACTGGATTCGGTTATGATTCTGAGACAGATGATTACAAGGTTGTCACCATCTCTTACGATCATATACGATGTGAGCGTACTGTTCCACGTGATGAAAATGAGTATGTGCTTTGTTGAAGCATAATCTGGCGCGGGCAGGATTCAACGACTCTCCTTGGCCGTTAGTCGTTTTCTCGAGCCCTAGTAGACCTGTCAACAAAGAGAACCCGTTAGGAGTGGACCCGAGGCCGTAGCCCCGGGGTCCACCTCCGACGGTCAAGTTAGTATAGGCGTGATGTAGCCAATATATCTTAGGGTTAGAGACAACCTGTCATGTATATATAGGCATGGATTAGGGTTTAGGTGTAGAGTGGGCCGCATCTGCCGGGCCTGACCCATTCCTGGCCCAGTCCGGACCATACGTCTACAAGCCCCCCAAGTCTAGTATGAGATAGCACATAGCTATGTTATGCTAGACTTAAGTTCTGATGGCCGCGTAGGTGAAAGTGGAACCCGTATGCTGCATCCTGGGTAAGGGCGTACCTTTTGTACCAGTAGCGACGCAGCATGGTGCGACAGAAGACGTGCTTCTGTAGCAGAAGTGCGCGCTGTGCGCGACAAAGAGGTGCGACAGAA
Organism: Chrysanthemum seticuspe; assembly: GCA_019973895.1. NCBI lineage: Eukaryota > Viridiplantae > Streptophyta > Magnoliopsida > Asterales > Asteraceae > Chrysanthemum > Chrysanthemum seticuspe. The sequence goes on along the minus strand of BPTQ01000001.1, from coordinate 4,239,233 downwards.
GACGTGCATCTGTAGCATAAGTGCACGCTGTGCGCGAGTCTTTACAACCGACAGCGGACGTCTCCCCTGCGGCAAAGATGCGTGCGAATATTTAAATCCGTCTTTGTACCGAGCTTGCGTTCTGCTTCCAAATATACCTGCGCGATGCGTACGGAAACAGTAGTAGTATGCACCCTGGTAGCCCCCCAAGTTTGATGGCGCTACTCGTGTAGGAGCATTAAACTTATTTAATCTGCGAAAAACACTTAATGCAAAGATTAAAAGTATATGCCGCGAATCGCAGCATATAAAACCTAATAAAATTAAGCAATATATAGCACATAGCATAAAAAAAATATATATAGCACATAGCATATAAGAAAATGGCAGTGCGCACCCGTCGTGGGATGCGTACCGACGAAATAATTAATTGTGTTGTTTTTTTTAACAGATGGACGTACCGTGACCGCGACTGACAGACACAGATGGATTTATCTTAACCGCATAGACTCGAACGTTTCTGGATGATCGCAGATGTTTATACCACGGGCTTTTGGTCCAGTGCGCTCATGGCGATTGACTAGCAACGTGGTGTTCGCGCGTACGCGTTCTCTGCGAAAATGTCTGAACGCACGGTCTTACGCGGGTAGATTTATCGCGACTGCGCTGTTTGAGCGCGAACAGGCGTACCAATCGTAAAAACAGTATCTGCGCGAATTTATCGCGGCTAAAAAATAAAATAGCTCCGATCGTGCGGATATTTTCTTAAGTCCAATCGTGCGGACTAAAATATAAAATAGATCCGATCATGCGGATTAAAAGATAAAATAGGTCCGATCGTGCAATAAGCGATTCCTACGCACTTTAAATATTACAGCATAGTGCGACAAAGAAATATAATCGATATTAAATAGGACAGCATATTTAATTATTAAATATAATCGACCGGACTTTTCTACGCGAATATTTAATATCACTTTAGAAATTGATTTCTGTTATCTTGTTGATAAAATAGTTGCGCATGAAAGAATCTTTGGTTTTAGAGTTACCGAATTGATTTCTGATTTCGGTGATATGAGAACACGAAACTTGTTTATTCGTGGTCCCACGGATGGCGCCAACTTGTTGAAGCATAATCTGGCGCGGGCAGGATTCAACGACTCTCCTTGGCCGTTAGTCGTCTTCTCGAACCCTAGTAGACCTGTCAACAAAGAGAACCCGTTAGGAGTGGACCCGAGGCCGTAGCCCCGGGGTCCACCTCCGACGGTCAAGTTAGTATAGGCGTGATGTAGCCAATATATCTTAGGGTTAGAGATAACATGTCATGTATATATAGGCATGGATTAGGGTTTAGGTGTAGAGTGGGCCGCATCTGCCGGGCCTGACCCATTCCTGGCCCAGTCCGGACCATACGTCTGTTCCACGTGATGAAAATGAGTATGTGCTTGTTTATAGCCTTAGAAGCGGTACTTGGAGGAAGTTGAATAATTTGCCTTATGATCATTATTATGGAGATTGGTCTTCAGGTGCTTATGTTAATGGGTGTATTCATTGGATTGCTAGGAAGGATTCTGATCGTATACCAGTAGTTGTTGCTTTTAGTTTTGCGGATGAGAAATTCAGTGAAGTGCCCTCACCACCCGATGACTTTTTTACATGTTTTGTGGATGCGAAAATTAATTTCTCGCGTGATCTTCACTGCAAACTTGTGGAGGTTGGTGAAAAGCTTGCTATATTCCATGATGTGAAAGGTGAAGTTTGGTTGATGAATGAGTACGGAGTCAAGGAATCTTGGACAAAGATTGTAATCCGTGGATTCGATAAAATTCCTAAGGTTAAGCCACTAATGTTTTATTCTGACGGAAAACTTTTGGTTGTAACGCACGATCAAGTGTTGACATATGATCTTGAAGAACAAACATTCTGTAAAAGTGTTGACGTAAAATCTAGTCTAAAAGAATGGAGGATTATATCTAGATATGTAGAAAGTCTTGTCTCACCAAAATTCGCAGATCGATCCAATTAGTAATCGTCAAAAGCGAAGATAATTGCGTAGATGCATGTATGGTTCAAGCATGTTTAGTATACTCTTATAAGTTTGCATTGAACAATTTGTATTGAGTTGATCAATTTATCATTAAGTAATTGTCACTTCTAGTCTACTAATTAGTACTTTGGTTGTGTTTGGGTACTAATATCATTTTAAAAAGTTTATCACAATAAGACCAACTTTATTACAAAGGTCATCACCATAGAATCGGAACTAATTCGTGTTATTAACTTGCTATGTTAAGCTAGTGTTACGATTATATAGATGCTAATTAACCATAAACTTTTGCATAAAAATCTAATAGTTCTTTTCTTATATACTCTGGAGCCTTTCCATCACATTGTTGTTGATGCGGTTCATAATACTTCTTCGGATCTTCTGATGAACATAATTGCATACAATAGCGAATTTCTGCTTGATAAAATTCATTTCTTGAACGAGAACATCTGAGTGTTTTCGCGTCAATGTTTCGTTAGTCAACCTTTGAATCATTGGGCTGTGAAACTAGGTCGGTATAAACCTCTACAAGACTATCAAAGATTTAACTGCAGAGGGTAGCATCTCTTCAATGCATCACAGCACCTGCATTTTTGTTGGAAATGTATATATTTACAAATACGTAAATGTCCGGATTCGAACTCGTGACCACGGGATTGCACACTTTACGTATGAGACTCGATGTTTAAATAATTAATGTAAAATATTATGTTTAATTATTAAATTCACAATAAACGACTTAACGAGCGATATGTACTTATCGGTAGTGACTATCGGTCGTTAAATGTCAACGGGATATGAAGAAAAGTTAACGAGCCAAGAGAAGGTTTAAGGAACACTCTTTTGGGCTTGTTTTTGGCCGAAACTATGGAATCCCACATCGGAAACCATAGTAAACTTGACATCTACCATAAGGCTATAAATACATTCCCTTGTATTCATCCTTTGGTACACCAGATTTCAATAGAGGGCCAAACTTCTTCTTTTCTTCCCTTTTGTCTTGGTCGACGAGTGAATCCCCATTGTAAGGGATTTACGAGTGACCTTGAGCATAACTAAGATGTTTGGTTATTCTATTGTGATCAAGAACTAGCATTCGCATCGAATCGCTAATAGTACGTGTGTACAAGAACGTGGTTGTAAGACATTATTCTTACACCAATAAGTACTTCTTTGTTTTGCTTTGCTCGAGGGTTGTTTTGCTTTGCTCGAGGGATTTGAGATTCGCAAGAGGTACGTTACGCATACTTTCAGTTAATTAATTTATTTGTTATGATCTTAAGTCTTCCGCTGTGTACTCTTGATGTCTTTATGTTTTATTGTATTTTATATATCATAAAATAAACAGTGGCATCACGAGCCTTGTATAACAAGTAATTAATTACTGAAACACATAATTAAAATAAACATGAATGTGTTATTATTTGTATGCTTAGATCTAGGGTTTGCAAAACCTAAACCCTAATTTTGAGGGGGGGCGTTTTTTTTTTGGTGCCCTAATTAGGGTTTTGTAAACTATTGTTTTAATTGGATTAGAAACCCTAAGATGCATACAACTTTATGTGTATATGCGTAACTTTGATTTAATTGCATTAATTGTTAAGTGTAATTTTATGTCCATGATAATTACATGCATGTTTTATCATGGATATGCTTTTATTGTATGTCTTTCGTGGTTAAGTGATATACACTAATTCTGATAGATCTAAATTTGGGGAAAACCTCAATAATTATTATTTAATCAATTATGTGCTATGTGGTATATATTTAGTTTTGACTTACGCAATCGATGAATCGATGCATGTGGTTCACCTTGTACATAGATGAAAACGGGTGGAAGTCTTAATTAAATATATGCATATTGACAGATCTAGAATTGGTTATTAATAAGATTTATCAAAACCGTTTGCATGTGGCTATTTGATATGCATGACTTTTATTTGTTATGCATTCATTGTTTATTTGTTTATTTTTATAAATACTTAGCTTGTTTGTGTTTTGAAACAAGGGTATTTTTACAAGAAAAATAAACTGACCTAAACAATGGTGAAACATGTATTTTTAAGAATAGTAATCATAATCGTTTAATTGATGATGACTTTGGTACAAATGACTGAACGGCTCACCCATGAGAATGAACTAATAAAAGGGGTTTAAAGAAGTGCGCACAGTCACACTGAATGGATGTCTAAGGTTGTGCTTTAGCGCGTACCTGGTCCTCTGCCCCCTGTAAGTTCGAGTGGAGCTACTTAGTAAGCCATTAAATGTGCAAGCTCATCTTAAGGGCGAATTAGTTTTAATTCCATGCGCCACTTCGGTGGTAATTATCCGAAACACTAAGTGTTTACACTTATGCAAAAGTACGGTATAATGGATGATAATTAACACTAAATTCCTTGATTGGTGAAACCAATACCTCAATTAAAGTTTGATGATGAAAAACTTAAACATTAAAACAAGATATAAATGTTTTAATAAAACCTATGTTACGAAGATAAATGCATGACATCTTTGTACATATTTGATTTGACATCAAAAATTATTACCCTTTAATTTAAGTTATATGCCATCCAACGAAACGGAAACACCTAAGATTATTTTTTATTTGCGTGAGACCGTGACTTAGATCGTAATCAAAGGGTAAAATGTCCACGTGTCGTGAGAACGGGCATGGACGATTTTGCAGTTTCTTAAGTTGGACAACTTAATTGAGTTAGGCAGTGAGAACTGGCAACTCAAGGCATAAGATGGGATAAAACATGTTTACATGGCAATTGAAATTGGCTATATGTAAATCCCATAAATCTAGGAATTGCAATTGAAATTGGCAATTGAGCAAAAGCTCTACCATTTTGTATAAGGTTCATTACTAGCAGATCAACTGATGTGATGAGATTATGACAATTTGGATCCTAGTTTTTCAGTGAAAATTAAATGGTTATATGCTTATGAACCATGGGTAATTAATTTTCTTGAAAAAGGTTAATTATCGAAAATACTAAAATTGAATTTTGTAATTCTTTTAAATGTATAATTGCAACATTTAACCGTAAACAAAGTTTAGTCTTTGATCAGTAAATTGCTCCATTCTGCTTTCAAACAAATGTTTGATCGAGAATAATTTACTGAAAAGACAAACGAAGTCTCTTTTCCATGGGAGAAGCATGAGACTCAATCCTATTCCTTTTCATGAATGAGAAAGGTATAATAGGAACGTTTGAATTGTCTAAATTCTAATGTAACTCATAGCAATGAATTGCACATCTTATTTTCCATAAAGATTTCATTACCATCATTTGGTGAATGAATCCTTTTGTAACAAACATGAATGTTGGTTAACTGGAAAACATGTATATGGGTTACTAAATTAGAAGCTAGACTAATTACCGCGAAAATTGGTAAAAGGCAAACTAGCTTAATTTATCTAGTTGGTTTGTTTTAGCCTTTAAAGGTGCTACATACCAGTATGGGGATGGTAGACCTAGTAAGGAAGAAATTGCATACCCAATTTTTCGAGTTAATAACATTGATGGATAACCCATCATTCATAGTAGAATACACCTTTTAATACCTTAGTAATGATTACGTATGGTTCTTCAAAGGTGTAGGAAAGTAAAAAGCAAGCAAGTTGTTTTCACTGGTTATGCAACACTTACAATGTTGTCAGATTCAGTGGGAGCATTTGTGTTGCATTACTGAATAAGAAGTTGTTTTAATGATTTCTAATTCAGTGGGAGCTACAAGCCTTATTTGCTGTGTAGTAATTCAAATTATCTCTTTAAAATCATGTAGATAATTACTTTCCAATTGTAGGCACTTATGTTTTTTAAGGATTGTCATGTGCGTTTCCTTACAAATCAATATAGTCCTATATCTACTAGTTATATCTATGACACAAATTATATTAATCAAATAAACGAACGTGTATCGTGTTGTTTATATGTTATATGATGTTGTTCCATGCACAAGTGGGAGAAATCTTTATTGTGTGCAAGGTACAACACATATTAATATGATTTAAATGAATTCTCTTGACTGAAAAGTAAGAGAATAACGTTCTAATAGGAAGTATACATTTAAATATGTATGATTGCCCTATTAAGAACATGTGTCAAGATGATAACAAAGACTACTTTATTTTAAATTTATGTCATTCAATATTTGAGAAACACTTGTAGTTACAATTTATGTTACGTGAGAACGTGAACTAGATTGTAGCCCAAGGTAAAATATCCATGCGTCGTGAGAACGAGCATGGATGATTCTGCAGTTTCTTACATGGAACATTTCATGGAATGACATAATTAAATGAAGTAATCTAATACTACTTTGAATTTGAGTATTCGTTGAATGACTTAAATATATGTAGTAATTATTAACTTGAAATATTAATTGAAACCTGAGGTGGTGTTCATAATTACTTTAATTATAAATGTTTATGATTTTGTAAAGTCACAAACATAAAGTCTTTAAAAGACTTAGAATATAAAGTAAGACGTTAACTTGCTATGTTTTAAGACATATGCATAAAGTCAATGAGTTGATCAATGACTTATAACGTATAGTGGGATTATAACTGTTATGTCTTTTGACTTGGTCAAAAATACTTGAGTTATAATGCATGCAATTGATTTGGTAATTCTATTGTACCATTAAGTTTTACTTTGTTGGTAAATAGGATAAACCAAAGAGTAGATGGTTATCTTAAATATTGTTAGATTAATCTTACAATATTAATTCTAAGGAAATACCATAGCTTTATGGTATCTTCAGTTAGAAGAATCAAAATCTATTGGCATTGTTTGATTCAAGATAACTATAGTTTCTTCCAAAAGTTATCAAGGTTAGTAGATTGAGTATACATTGAATATACTCAATAAGACTCCAACCTAGAAGATTAATAAGACACCATTTATTTATGGAATGTGATGAATCACATTAAGTCTTATAAATGAAGTTCTGAATTTGTTAAACTACTTATAGAGTGAGTTGTAACAAACTAATGTTAGGAACTGTCAATGTTTTTTGTAATATCCCAAAAGAGAACAATGTATTGTTGCTCTACTTGTTAAACTATTTAAAGGTAATCTTTAAATTTTTAAAGGCAAGTGGGAGTTTTGTTTAGATCTTGAAAGATTGAATTACAAAATACATAATCTTCTAAAATGCACTAGCAAATATCATGATGAGGCTAAACATGTATATGATAGACCTCAATATGATGGAATTGTCATTCATAGATCCGCAAGGATATCTCAGATATTTAATATGTTGAGGAATATGAGTTACAGGATCATGGTAAGCCTGTTAATCATAATGATGAATTTACCAAATGTTGAATTGTGGTAAATCAATCATACTATGAATGTAGAGATGCTGTCCATAGAGATAATCAACTTTAGATATTTGGTTTATCTTAATGAGTTTCTTCAAAGGATGGAAACCCTAGTGGTTTAAATCTTTGTGTAGAAATCATATGGACAATATTGTACTCATATTTAATGCATGTCTAGTGACAATAATATTAATCATACTTAATCAATTAACTATGATTGAATATTCTTTTCTAGATACATTAAATAGAAGTATAAAGATTATAATTGTCATACTTAGTTTCATTGATATGAAATTTTGACAATGAATATCAAAACTCTTTGTTGTGGAATTACTTTTGCGAGGACGATGAGTAATACAAAGTAGTTTTATAAATTCAAATAATCTTTGAATATGTACAAACTGCAAGAATCCATGAATGGATATATGCATGCATCTAGGAGATGATTCTTATGTTTAATATTAAATTCATGTTTGATTTAATAAATTAAAATAAGATAGCTCATAAGTATTCCTGAAAGCTAGTGGGAGTATTATTTTATTTTCTTAGATCTTATAAGTTGTATGGGCAACTACATTCCACATAAATTAAGTTTTAGTTGGGAATGAAACTTCGTTTGTAAGATTTGGAAATAAGACATACAACCTTGGAATATATGTTTGTTACTATAAACATATGCGGTAAAATAAATGAGTCTAATAGAACATGATGGATATATAATGAGATCTTAAAGTCTAACTTGAAGATTCATCATGTATATCATGTTGAAAGATTGTTGTGTCATGCTTGATTACAAGATGATTTGACAACATTGAAAGTTGTTAGTGTAATAAATATTTTAAAAGGAATATGTTTGGATTTAGAATCACATTCCACAGTCTGGAGATGCTCCTAGATTCTATGGATGGAAATATGGCAATTATTTCATAATTGTCATTGCCAACAAACTTGAGTTTGGAAGGCACCAACATTACACTATAACTGTTCGAAGTTTACGGACGTTTAAAGAGCATATTGTTGTACACAATGATGCTGGTATAATTGAGATGACACTCAATTCTAGTCATGGTATCCTTGATGATGACCATGTTGACTAGTTATGCTCAACTAGGAGCATAGTTGCATTATACATTAAAGAATGAAGAATACTTTAAAACTTTAAAAGTTTTGAAAGATGATTGTCATATAAAGGTGGTTCAGGTTATCACGCACCTTATGGAATGATATGACAATATCAAGATATGTGTAAACACATACAAGAAATTCAATTATTGAATTTTTGAAATAAGTATTCTCAAAATTCTTGTAGATCAAAGTTAGTTGAAATTATGCCTTGTCAACAAGTGTGAGTTGCATAACTTGTGGCAAAATTCATTAACTGAGAATTATCATGCATTGATCTATTTAGTATTTGGATAAAGGATGTTAAACAATTATTATTTATAATGAATTAAAGTACGGTATACGTTTAATTTCATTTATAATATTGTGTCCTATATTTGCATGTTTAAATCCATGAATAACTTAAGTTGTTCTAAATAGTCCGTTGTCAATAAATAACATGGGAATGATATTGAATTAAGACAAATCTGAGTATTAGTTAGAATATACTTGAAAGTATATTGATGCGTAGCATGACTAATTTCAGATGATATTCAATGAATTGAGTATAGGACTTATCCCACCCACATGATGATACTTTATGGATCTTTGTCATTAAGTATATCATGGATATTTATCCTCTGACTTGAGATACCAGAGATATGTCATGGATGTAGTGCATTTTTGTGAAGCAATCTAACGCTATACGTAACTGGTAGTTATAAGGGTTGTTTTCAGAAGTGTTGCGAAATTTATGATTTCTGCTTGTAGTCAAAACGGGATTTGTTTCCTTCAAATTTATTTTGAAGTATAATACTACTGGGCCCCTCGTAGGGTTGTTAAGATGTTTGCATGGCCATGCCCAAGGTCTTCTGGAATATGTTCAGAAGAATTGGTAATCTTGATCAATCACATAAAGCGAGAAACAGAATAGTTAATTAAGAAATGAGTGAAATCCATATTCTTATTAACATGGTATTAGAAACAAAAGGATGAATATGATGATGAATCATCAAACTTGGTTTTTCTCCAGAAAACCATACACGAGTTGTATCGGGGGCATTGGCGTGTTGCTAGACGCTAACTAATGTCATTTCACGTTTTGTAAACATATCCAAGTGGGAGCTGTTGGAAATGTATATATTTACAAATACGTAAATGTCCGGATTCGAACTCGTGACCACGGGATTGCACACTTTACGTATGAGACTCGATGTTTAAATAATTAATGTAAAATATTATGTTTAATTATTAAATTCACAATAAACGACTTAACGAGCGATATGTACTTATCGGTAGTGACTATCGGTCGTTAAATGTCAACGGGATATGAAGAAAAGTTAACGAGCCAAGAGAAGGTTTAAGGAACACTCTTTTGGGCTTGTTTTTGGCCGAAACTATGGAATCCCACATCGGAAACCATAGTAAACTTGACATCTACCATAAGGCTATAAATACATTCCCTTGTATTCATCCTTTGGTACACCAGATTTCAATAGAGGGCCAAACTTCTTCTTTTCTTCCCTTTTGTCTTGGTCGACGAGTGAATCCCCATTGTAAGGGATTTACGAGTGACCTTGAGCATAACTAAGATGTTTGGTTATTCTATTGTGATCAAGAACTAGCATTCGCATCGAATCGCTAATAGTACGTGTGTACAAGAACGTGGTTGTAAGACATTATTCTTACACCAATAAGTACTTCTTTGTTTTGCTTTGCTCGAGGGTTGTTTTGCTTTGCTCGAGGGATTTGAGATTCGCAAGAGGTACGTTACGCATACTTTCAGTTAATTAATTTATTTGTTATGATCTTAAGTCTTCCGCTGTGTACTCTTGATGTCTTTATGTTTTATTGTATTTTATATATCATAAACTCAACAATTTTTACAACGAAAGTTTTAAAAACTACTGTATATACTATAAGAATAAAGTTATAGATGTGTGCTAAGGTTTACCGGCATAACCTCGAGAGCTCACTTAGTCGAAGGTAGCAAATCAGTATATTCTTGAACAACGCGGGTGGAGGTATTGCAGTGAACTCATCAACCATTTTGTCCATAGCCTTTGTCACAACATTAAATCTTGCTACAAATGACCCAATGTAAAAGTCTTCCATTCTTGTTTGTTGAAGATTCGGTTGAGTATAAGTGTGGCTACCTGCATAACCATAGGTACTATTAGCTGATATATCTAAATTGATAATGGGAAGTGAATAGTGACCACGACATGTTATAAATAAAATCCATCTATTTCTTGCTACACAACACAAAAACATGCTATAAATAAACTCATTAAACCAAAACATGTTTCTAACATTTATGGGTTTCTTTGATAAATTATTACGGGAAATATGATTTCTTTGATAAATCATTTAATGGTTTACGGTCCAGGTTTACCTCTATTGTTGTGGTTACTAGAGCGTTTAAGGAGCCAACCCGCACTAGGTTCACGGGTTGTTTTTTACGAGAGCCATTGTTAAGAGAACTAGAATTATTTCTTGTTTCTGGTTGTGCTGGTCTTCTTGAACAAGCTGAGATGACTTAGGCGGCACTCGTGATCGTTTAGATGCCTGATGGACATCATTATTCTTGTTCCTCAGACGTATCATGTGCTTCACGATCCCCGTCAAATAATCGTACACCATATGATCATCTCTGGGAAGATCATTAACCGAAGACATGATTGTCTCGGCGAAACACTTTTTTCCAAATAACTTGGAAAATGAATGTTTCACAAATTTCTTTAGAGACTTTCTGAGCCGAGAATGTATAATATTTTTTAAGAAAGATTTATGTTTTCGGATGTTATTTGGAATAAAAATGTAAAGCTTGAACTGAAGATAAGTAGTGTACATAATGATCTCAGCTAGTTTGTTGATGAAGCTACAACATCAAAATATAGAAAGAAAGATCATGTAAAACACAAAAATATAATTGTATGAGATTGAGATAATGTGTAGGGAGATAAAAAAATGTGAGTGAGAAAGAATCTGTCAAAGAAAGTTATTATATAGAGAAACTTAGATTTTATGATCGTTACACAACGGTTAGATATTATAAAGAAAAATGGAAAATTTGTGTTTATGACCGTTACACAACGGTCATGGATTATATAGAGGGAAATGGTTTTATGACCGTTACACAATGTCATGCATTATAAAGAGAAATTTTTGTTTTATGACCGTTGCACAACGATCAATCATTTTAAAGAGAAATTTTGAGCATGTTAAAAAACGACGATGTTCCCTACACCATATTTATATATATACAATGACCAAACGAGAAACGGGATAAGAAAATATGAACCTTAGATAGAATATTATGGAGGGTTAAATGATAATTTACAATTGAGCATGTTATATAAGTTCAACACGCTTGAAAACCCACATTTTTTAGAAATATCAAAATCTTTTATATAATCTCATAAAGCAACTCATATAAGCTTAGTCAAACACTTGTTTGAGCTTACTTGAGTCATAAAAGCTCATAAGTCAATTATATAACCTCAGCCAAACACCCTTTTATTAAGACATTTTAAGTTCTCACTCTTTTCCTTAAGGACCAAGCAATTTCATTGATGAAATGCACCAAAAAGACTCGATATATATATTTTTTACACAACGAAATGGCCGGAACCGACCTTGTGCTACTATAGAAGTATTCATTTATACTTCAGATAAGATTGAGACTCTAAAAGTATTTTTAAGTGAAAGTAGACTCGAAAACCTTTCGGTCAATAGGTGGCACGACCTCTAACGAACCACGGTTGATTTTATAGAAAATTTAGAAAAACGACCAAAATCTGTCAAGCCCCTATGTGCACTAAAGGAACCCCCCCCCCCCCCCCCCCCCCCCCTCCCCTCTTATGTGCACTATTTTTCTACACTTGCACTTTCGACCCATTTTTTCAGAAAATGACTTCTATAACACAACGTAACAACAAAACTTCAAGAATTCATTTAAACAACATCTACTTATTCTAAGTCAAGCCTTCTAGCTCCTTAACACCTTTATTCACCACACATAATATGATAATATCAATAATAAAAACATTATAACCAAAGTTACTTACCTTTGCTTTAATAGCTATTTACCATAAACCTCGTCTCCATCATCCTTACTTGATTCCTAAACCGTTAGGAAAGGACTTGCTCATCATGTGTACCCATTACGAAAGGACTTGTTCTACGTTTACAACCTCAGAAGCCGTGTTTTTCACGAAGCAGACTTTGTTGGCCGGGACGATGAATCCGAAACCAATATTGTTATATTTCCTAATAGCTTGTTCACAATTCATGACATCATCACAAATAACAATTTGATAGAAAAAAATTGATTAATAAAAACATGTTGTGGTGACTGGTACTAAAGTTTAGATAAGTGTTTTTGGCAAAGAAAAGCGCATACATTGAGTTTAATAAGTGGCTAGTGAGAATTATTTCTTGATCTATAAATTTAAATTTAAATGATTGGTTAGTTTATCTTCTTGTTGCTTTTCTGTTTGCATCAATACACTTCAATCTGTTACAATCACCTTTTGTTTGCATTTATCGCAATTTACATTTTGATGTATATTTTTTATACAAAAGACATCATCCATTGCTCGTAAAATTGTTTAGACTTGAATGCATGATTCGTAATTGATAGTTTTCACTTGATGATTGTTTCGATCTTTTTAAACAATCACTAATCTATACTAAAACAGTCATTAAATATTTGTTATAAAGGCACCTAATGCTTTATAATATTGTAGCTCTCATCATAATAGAACATAGTAAAAAGCAATTACTAAATTTATCACAATAAGACCAACTTTATTAGAATAGGCATCACAAAGACAGCAAAAGTATTCATATTAATTCCGATATTTGAAGCTAATTTACAACTATATTTATTCTAGCTAACATAGTTACATCCAAATTTATAATAGTCTTTTTTTATAAATTTTGAGCTTGTTACAAAACGACGACGTTCCATACACCATATTTATATATATACAATGACCAAATGAGAAATGGGTTAAGAAAATATGAACCTTAGATCAAATATTATTGAGGGTAAAATGATAATTTATAATTGAGCATGTTATATAAGCTCAACACGCTTGAAAAACCACATTTTTTAGACATATCAAAATCCTTTGTATAAGCTCATAAAGCCACTCATATAAACTTAGTCAAACATTTGGTTTGAGCTTACTTGAGTTATAAAAGCTCATAAGTCAATTATATAATCTTAGCCAAACACCCCTTTAATATGATATTTTAGGTTCTCACTCTTTTTCTAAAGGACCAAGCAATTTCAATGAGGAAACGCCCCAAAACGATTCAATAAATATATTTTTATTTTTTTTTTCACAACGGCATGGCCGGAACCGACCTTCTGTTACTATTGAAGTATTCATTTATACTTCTGATAAGATTCAGTCTCTAAAAATATTTTTAAGTGAAAGTTGAATCGAAAACCTTTCCGTCGATAGATGGCACGACCTCTAACGAGCCCCGGTTGATTTTATAGAAAATTTAGAAAACGACCAAAATCTGCTAAGCCCTCTTGTGCACTAAAGGACCCCCCTTATGTGCACTATTTTTTTACACTTGTACTTTCAACCCATTTTTCGGGAAAATGACTTCTATAACACGACATAACATCGAAACTTCCAAAATTTATTTAAACAACATCTACTTCGTTAACATATTCATATGTGGTCTAAATGACCCGAAGAAATATACTTTACGAGGTTTTCCAAACACCCATTTGCATACATTATAACACAATTTTATAACATATAACTTTGACCCGCTTTAACTTTTGCAATTATGCTTTTAAAACTATAAGAAGTTATCATTACACTTCACATTACCAAAATACTTTAACTTGATGACTCAAGGGGTTCAACTTGTTCAAGTCCAATATCTAATACTAAGCTCATAATCATAATCCAACGTACCTCCATTCCTCCTACTTTATATTCATAGGTCCTTAATCCGAGACCTTACTTAAGCCATACAACCTACAAAAGTCAACAACTATAATGTAAGCTTTCGCTAAGTAAGTAACTGGGTTAGAACATGTATAATATATCAATAATTCATATTCGCATCATGAACATTTACCATTAGTCCAAGTCTATTAAATACATCATATGCATCTATAACACTAAAACAGCCAACAAGCTTTAACCACTAATACTATAACATATTATAACATAACATGAAGCACATAATCATTGCAACACATACCTTAGTTAGTCTATAACCAAAGACTGACATACACTTATCGAACTAGCTAAGTCTTCATTTATTCCATTCATTCTAACTCAATCCTTCTAGGTCATTAGCACCTTTATTCACCACATATAATATGATAACATCAATATTAAACACATTATAACCAAAGTTACTTACCTTGGCTTTAATAACTATTTACCAAGAATCTCATCTCCATCATCCTTACTTGATTCCTACACAATAATCACTACAATATTTAACACATTTTAAATCATAGCAATTAAAGGATTTCTAGCATAACGACATCTCAGCCCATTGCTAACCTTTATATGATCATTACCATGATCATATTACAAAAACTCACTAAATCAATACTAATTTAGGTAAACCTATTAAGGGACTTAGCTCGTTATTATAACACCTCAATACTCGGTTATGAACAACAATTACCCAAAACCACAAATTAAGAGACATAAACCCTAACTCAAAATATCATCAATTCAAACCAAACAATAGATTATTTACATTGAAGGAGGATTACTGCGGCTCAACTATTGTCATGGGACATCGACCCCTTCATAATTTGATTAACAAATAGCTTTGTCACCCCTCTCTTTTCTTCTCTAAGTCGACACACATAACACACTCTTAGAACTCTTTGGAAAGTCTGGGGAGTGTGTAGAAAAGAGATATACATTTGACTATATGTTTGACTACTAACTTTACTTTCATTGACTAACCAATCAAATTCGGTCTCCCGACACTTAAATACCATAGTGACATAGTCAAACAATCACAATGGCATTTTCGTAATTTAATTAAAAAAATGGATTTCAGAGTGTTATTGATCTATACAATTATGAAACTTAATTTGGTATTAATTAATACTTGTAATTTTAAAACCAGACATCTATAATACATAAAGCTTATCCCCTTAATTTAATGTGCAAGGGGGGTTGTGCACAACCAAAAGTACGGTACATACATGTCTATGCATACCGAAATAACTACAACTCATCTCATTTTAGGAGGCCCTCATATTCAATGCATACTCGGTTTGGTTTATGAAGAGTCACAATAAACACATATTGAATGCTGGAAACACAAAAGGGCTGCGAATTTGCACCCTCAAAGAATATGGATCAATCTACAATTAAAACACTACTAAATGGAACCTGCATAAATAAGGCCTGCAACCCATTATTTTCCCAGACATTGTGGGTAGGCGTACAAGTAAAAAACGACCGTTATTTCTAAAATTATGGCTGTAGAAATCGGAGGCGCAAATGCTGTATTGTTCCTGGACGAATTGAAATTGGATGAGACCGGTACAATCGTAGTGATGCTATGTAGGATGTGGGATATAAATGCTCCTTCGGGCCGATACTTGAGCACTGATTTCTTGATCTCTGATGCTAAAGTATGTTGACATCCATGTTTGAAAAACCTAAATAATGCCAATATGTAATAAAAAAGATATCAAATGTCTATGTTGTTTATCAATTTTTTCTTATCTACTTTTGATGCAGGGACATGTTATCCATTGTACCGCCAAGGCAACGGTAGCTCACAATTTTTTGAGGTTAAAAGAGGGTGCTATATGTTCGGTTAAAAATTTTGTAGTCATGCAAAACAGAGAAGATTTTCGTATCAGGAAGGACGATACGTTCATGCTTGAGTTTAATGGATCAACAAGCATAAGGAAATCTTTGGTTATATCTAAGGGATTTGTTAGGTATCCGTTACAATTGGTTGATTTTGATCATATCCAGCCCACAGAAAACAAGTATCTCATTGGTAATGTGTTGTTTTTTTAGGTATCTTAAAATTATTTGTTTTTAAATATTGTTGCTATAAAAGCTTTTACATTTCAGATGTTGTAGGTTATGTGACAAATGTTGGTAGGATGAACTATACCAAAACAGGATCCAAAAACCTTGATTTCTACCTGGCGAATCATAGGTTGAAATTTATATTTGTTGCAAAGGATGTTGTGAAAATTAAAATATTTTTGCCAATGTGTATTAGGAAACTTACTTTTCTCTTTATTTCGATTCCCTTTGTAATCAGGGGCCAGTCCATACGGGTGACCCTGTGGGGAGGGCTTGCTGATGTGTTGATTGAGAAGAAGGCGACGCATGTAGGCATGTGTGCTGTCGTGGTGACTTCCACCTCTGCAAAACAATATAACAGTAAGTGGCGTATTGACTATTTACCTTTTGCATGTTCAACACTTTCCTTTTACAAATTTAACCTTTAATATTACCTGCCAGATAAGCTCTATCTATCCAGCAGTTCATCCACCTAGCTCCTAGATTCCGTTGACATTCCTGCAATTAAAGAATTGAATTCAGACATTTGGTAATAAACTAATTTTTATTATTGAATACATCCTAAAACCAACAAATTTTAACAAATCATTCAACTATTTGTTAGCATCACTGATGCTTCAAAAGGAGGTCCGCGTGTAGACAACTCTAAACCAAAAGAAGGATCTATCGAGAATCTGCTCATGTGGGCCCGAAATAAAAGGAATGATGTATGTATTATTTTGAACCCGCCATCTCTATATTATCTTTATAGTGCATAACATTTATAACTCTTATTTATACACAGACTGCCGTTTTCATAATTAAGGCCAAGATTGATAATGTGCGTACTAGAAAGGGATGGAATTTCCCATCATGTGGGGGAGACAACTGCAGGAAAGGGGCTACTAGAAAGAATGGGAGATTTTGGTGCAAGTCACGCAGCAGACCAGTTGAATACCCAGTAATAAGGTAATGACATATTTGTAGCTTATAGTTTGATTGTTTGAATGTGTTAAATAAAATTGCTCACCTTGACATTTGCCATCTGCTGAATGCTTTCTTCAGATATCGTCTTGAACTTGCTATATCTGATGATACCGAGCAGACTGTGGTGGTCCTTTTTGATGATGCATCCGTTGAATTGATCGGGTTCCCAGCTTCGGCGTTAGTGTCGGATGAGGATGAGGTACATTTATAAATCTCCAAGTACTTACACCCTATTACATCATTTCCATTACTTACGGCCTACTCTACAGGGTTTAGACGATCATGCAAACTTGCCATCACCTATAGCTGACCTCATTGGGACAACACACGTGTTTGAAATCAAATCTCACACATATTATGAATATGGAACATTCGAGAGTTTTACGTGTTGGAAAGTTGACCCGCATAATCCATCAGCTGAACCCACAAGCGCAAGCACCGTTGATAATGAAACCGCTGTTACATGCTCATCATCCAAGTCACCCGGCCAGTCGCCAACCCTCACTACACCGTCCAAGCCTGTAGAAGATAGGATAAGGAAGAGGTAGTCAAAACAAACAAAAAAAACATCAAAACAGCATGTATTTGTATAAATGCACGTACTGATGGAATTCCATTATTTGCAGGGTGGTTATTGATGATTCAGCGACAGAAAATGAACTGCTGCCGGATAATGATGTACAAGGTGATGAGTCTAATATTGCAAGTAATAATACATCTTCAACATCCAGCCCATCATTCAAGCGACTGATAAAGACCAACCCTGCAAATGATAATAAAGATAAGAGGTTAGCACCGTTAAAACATTTGGGTGACAACAAAATATCTTTTACCCTATTTATCTTGCTACTGCAATACATTTAACGTAATAATCATGTTCCGTTGTATGCAGTGTTGCTATTGAGAATTCGGCCGAGGATATTGAATTGGTAACTATAGACGTTGAGCAGAATGGTGATGATAGCACCCTAACCGTTAAGAAGAAACAAAGACGGTGAGCCCATATTAATTGTCACTTTTTTGTCGTTAAACCTTTTACGTTTGCCAGCATAATAACCCGTTTCTCCCTATATATTTTGTAAACAGGTTTGTTGTAGAAGAATCGGAATGACCCCAACCAAGGAGCGCCCCATCAAGACTTTATAAAACAAATGCTTATGACAATAATAATACATTTGATAAAAACTGCTTTTGGGATTTTGTTTTAATTTTGTTTTAGTTGTTCTTTGGAAGACACAATACTCAACCGTTCTGTTACATTTGGTTTTATTTTTGTTTGACAACATATTTTGGTTTGCCATCAGACGAAATATTCTTACTTTTTGTGCTAAACTCCATTTGATATACCTCCAAGATGAACATACTGTGGCTTTGGACACTTGCTACATGAGATCAAATAGATATGTGTGTTAGTAATGCGAAATGTACAAGATAGTTCTATTAATGAACCAAACGTTCATATGTATATACTATTTCATGTAATAGTTGGCAAGGATAGTTTTTTTTTGGTTTCTCCATCAGACATGGTTACCATATGTAATGTCTCATGAACAAAATAAATATGTGAATGAACCAAATGTGTATACTGTTTCATGCGATAACCGTTTAACTAAACATCTAATTAATGAAACTTATTTCTATGTAATTTACTAATTTTCCTGTTGTATCCCTTTTTTTCATTCACTCATATAACCCTTTCATGTGATAAACGTGTAACCAAACATCTAATTAATGAAGCGTACTTCTGTATAATTCTCTAATTCTCCTGTAGTATCCCCTATTTTCATTCACTCATATAACCTTTTAAATAATTGATCGACTTAAAGTACATAAAGCGTCATCTAAATTCATGAACACATGTGATTGATTCATTGTGAATACCTAATAAAAAGTTTTTAAAAACTTGCTGAAATTATCCAAAGGTTAAGATGGTGTTGTTTTAAATCTATATGCAGAATACAGAAAACAAATTGTTTGCATTTGTTGTCAACAAATCCGGTGGCACAACATGTGTATTCAAAGTTGCATAATCCATCGCATAACAATAGCTCAAATGATAAAGATATTGAAGATGGTTATGCTGCTTAATGCAATCACCAAGATTGGCTAAAATTTACTTTATTATATACCTAATGAATTAAATAGTGACTGTTAAATTATGTTTGTTATGAATTATATGAGTTTGAAACCCTCCTTTTATTTATATGTATTTATACCATCCACTACATATGTTTAATTTACACATACATTATTATTTTATACATAACAAGTATGATATAAACTTATCTTATAAGGCAATTTATAAAACACGTTAATCCCTACTTTACTTTATAACAATTAAGAGGTTTTTACTTTCTCCATATGTTATATAGATGAACCATAATTAATTTGTCTGTTATTATTGGAAAAAAATCAGTCTCATTATTAAATCAATAATAAGAATCATAAAAACCTGGAGATACTTACCATACAAGCCTGTTCATTGTTCACTACACTTATTGCATCAGTTCAACACTAGAATACCAAGAGATGCTTTAATATACATCTTGCTTCTATATCTTTCCAAACCTGCAAGGTTATGTGTTGCAATATTGATACATATCCTCCAAATAATAAATGAATATAGGTACATCTCAATTTAACAAGATAGTATACCTTCCAATTATGTATATGGTTAAATCCATCTTTGTTTTTTCGTTACAGGGTCACAAAATGATCATGCTCAGGTTCCATCCCTGTCAGACATGTTGCACAAATCATTCATTATTGATTCGAAAACAATTATCAGTCAAAGTGGAATAACACAAAGCTATTGTGGTTTACGGCTAAATGAAATTGTCAAATCATTTACAGGTATACACCGGTTCCAAACGTTCACTTGCGTTATTATAGTACAAAATTGTTGCAACAATTGATACCTGATTCGCATGTTCACCGTAATTTGTTAGGACAAACATCACGCTCAGTGGGCGATCTACCAGATATGACGGCGAATCAAATGGCTTCTGCTTCAAAACAACCCTTTATGTATAAAAAAAAGAAGAAGAGCAGATGTTTAACTAACCAAATTATATTTGGCAGACAATTATTTCCGTAATAATGAATAGTACCTTAATGTTATTCATACAGGGACACTCTCTCAGCGTGTAGCTAAAAAAATCCCACACGGAGCCGCACATGCATCTGCAGGTAGTTTCATATTTTATAATTGATGCCTTATGTTATTTGATGGATAAAAATGTTGTTGTTCTCAATTAAATTTACCTTTTTTTGCAAGGTGTTCCCGTTGTTTACCATAATATTGGCCATCCATCATTTGATTGTCAAAATTGCAAAGCGATTATGTGGTATCAGGAGAGAAGCGATAAATCAAAGAGCGCTACCAACCCAACTTTTTCCATTTGCTGCCAAGAGGGAAAACTTCTTTTTCCAAGATTTAATGAAGCGCCTTCACCTCTTAAAGAGTTTATGGACTATAATAATCCTACAAGTTTAAGATTCAAAGATCAGATCAGGGTATATAATGGCATGTTTTGTTACACATCTTTTGGAGCAAGAATAGACCATTCAATTAACACGGGCAGGGGTCCATATACCTTTAGAGTAAATGGCCAAAGCTATCATCGAATAGGTTCTCTTCTTCCAAAACAAGGCATTCAACCTAAATATGCACAGCTATACTTTTTTGACACTGAAATGAAGTGAAAAACCGAATGAGAGCTTTTATAGACAAAGATGGGGGATGTGTGTTGGATCCAAGTATAGTAGTGAGATTGATTAAAATGTTTGATCAATCAAATTCAATCACTAAGGCATTTCGAATGGCTCGGGATTGGTGCGAGAACCACAACTCAGCCACCTTTGAACTACGACTGATAAGTGGACATAGTACATCTCGGCAATACAACGCACCAACCGTGGCCGAAATAGCAGCTCTAATTACTAATGACTTTGGTGATGGTATTCCTACAAGAGATATTATTGTAAGTAACAGGGATGAAGGTTTGAAACGTATTTCTAAGTTGCATTCAGAATACATGGCACTCCAATATCCATTGTTATTCCCATATGGGGAGGAAGGATTTCATGAAAAGATACCATATTACAACAACATGGATGTACGCAAGACCAAAAGGGCTTTTGTCACAATGAAAGAATACTATTCATATATTATACAGCAGCGAAATAACCAAGGTACTACACTGCTTAGAGGTGGGCGATTATTCCAACAATACTTGGTGGATTCATATGCGGCTGTTGAAGAACAGAGGCTAAAATGGACCAGGAAAAATCAAGATACGTTACGCGTTGATCTATATCATAATGTTTGTGACACTGTAACAAGGGGGATACAAGTGCAGCAGGACTGGGAAAACGAATCGTTCTGCCAAGAAGTTTTATAGGCGGTCCAAGGTATATGATGCAAAACTACCAGGATGCAATGGCTATATGCCGGGCGTATGGGAATCCAGACCTGTTCATCGCGTTCACTGCTAATCCAAAATGGCCCGAGATTGCAGAAATGCTAAAGCACGTCCCGGGCCAAAAAGTCCATGACCGTCCAGAAGTGGCAACACGTGTGTTCAAGATTAAACTTACTGAACTGTTAAACGACCTTACAAAAATTCATATTTTTGGCAAGTCACGAGGAGGTAAAAAAATTAACCCATAATTTTAATCTGTTAACTCTTTTATATATACATTATGTATTATCTTATGTTTTTTTCCAATTATATTGCAGTTGTGTATGTCATAGAATTTCAAAAACGTGGACTGCCACATGCTCATATCCTACTGTGGCTAGAAGAAGAATTGAAATGCAAAACCCCATCCCAGATAAATGATATAATTACAGCTGAGATACCATGTCGAATCAATGATCCGGATGGGTATAAAGTAGTAAATGAGTTTATGTTACATGGACCTTGCGGTAAAGATGATAAAAACGCCCCCATGTACAATTGAGGGTAAGTGCTCAAAACATTTTCCTAAACCTTTTGTGGTTGAAACAATTGTTGATAATGATGGTTATGCTATTTATTGCCGGAGGAATAATAACGCTCACCATATAAAAGGGAAATTCAAGTACGATAACAGATATGTGGTGCCTCACAACCGTTATCTCCTCATGAAATACCAGGCCCATATTAACGTGGAATGGTGCAACAGATCGAAAGCAATTAAGTACTTATTCAAGTACTTAAATAAAGGTCCCGATAGAGCCACAATTGTTATACAAGAGAATGTTAAAAATGTTGGTGATTTAGCAAATGTACAAGTTTTGGAGGTGGACGAAATAAAGAACTATTTGAATTGTCGTTTCTTAGCTCCATGTGAGGCGGTGTGGCATTTGTTTTCATACGACATACATTACTCATATCCGTCTGTTATGAAGCTGAATTACCACTTGCCGAATCAGCACACAATCACAATACGTGACTCAGAAAGCTTACCCGCCCTAATTCAAAGGGAAGGTATCGACATGACTATGTTCACTGATTGGTTTGAATTAAACAAGCGTGATACAGAAGCGAATCAATATACGTATGCTGAGATACCTACACATTACGTGTGGCATGAGAAAGACAAACTGTGGAAAAAACGCAAATTGCAAAAATGCATCGGGCGGATTGTTTACTCGCACCCGGTGTCTGGAGACCGATATTATCTTAGAATGTTGTTGAACATTGCTAGAGGTCTTGATTCTTGGGAAAAACTCATGACTGTTCACGACAAACTATGTTCCACTTTCAAGGAAGCATGTTTTGAATATGGCCTTTTAAATGATGACACGGAATGGACACATGCTATATCATAAGCAAGTGTATGGATGTTTGGACCACAGTTACGTGACATATTTGTAACAATTTTAATCTTTTACGATGTTAGCAGACCTTTAAAATTTTGGGAAGAAAATTGGAAGTTTCTATCAGAAGATCTTCTACACAAGAAAAGGAAAATGTTTAATTATCCTGACTTGGAGTTGACGGACGAGCAACTAAAGAACTATTGTTTGATAGAGATCCAAGAGTTGTTAAATAGAAATGGGAGATCTTTATCTGATTTTCAAGACCTACCAGTGCCTGACCCAAGGTTACGAACCAACATGGACAATCGTCTCATACGAGAAGTGTTGATTTATGATATGAAACAAAGTAAGATTGAACATCAGCAACTTCATTCATTGTTAAATCCCGAACAACGTTTAATCTATGAAGAGGTGATTGAATCTGTCCATGGTAAAAAAGGGAACTTTTACTTCGTCTACGGTCTAGGCGGAACTGGAAAGACGTTTTTATACAAGAGTGTCATCTCAAGATTAAGATCAGAACGCATGATAGTGCTCGCTGTTGCATCTTCAGGTATAAATTTATGCTAAATTCTAAACAGTCAACTATTTTAAAATGGATAAAAATTTGTGACTGATTAACACTTTCAATTTGGGTAGGAATAGCTTCATTGTTACTACCAGGTAGGAGAACCGCGCATAGCCGTTTTGTTATACCGCTTGAATTATTAGAGAACAGTACATGCGGCATAAAACAAAATACGCATATGTCTGAACTCATACAGGAAGTTAAACTTATTATATGGGATGAAGCTCCGATGACTCAAAAGTATGCTTTTGAAGCATTGGATAAGACGCTCAAGGATATTTTAGGATATCATGATCCTGACAGTAGGAATCGAATATTTGGAGGAGTGACGGTCTTGCTTGGAGGTGACTTTCGACAAGTGCTGCCAGTTATACCAAAAGGAAGCAAGGCAGACATTGTTCAATTGTGCATAAACCAATCTGAACTATGGAAGCATTGCAATGTATTTAGACTTACACGTAGCATGCGTGTCAACGAGTATACTAAGAATGGGGAGGTTGATACTCGAAAACAAGATTTCAATAGATGGGTTTTGGCTGTGGGGGATGGAAACGTGCCGGCAAAATGCAAAGAAGGGGAGGACGACCCAAGTTGGATTGACATTCCTGAAATATTCCTAATTAAATCGTGGGATTGTCCAATAAAACAGATTGTCACAGACACATACCCTGATTTTACAACGAGGCAAACCGACGATGTGTACCTCAAAGAAAGGGCAATACTAACTCCTCGGAATGATGACGCTGATGACATCAATGAGTACATGTTTAAACAGTTATCAGGGGAATCTGTTACATACAACAGCGCAGATGAGATTTGCAAGGCATCTACAGACAGCCTAGAACAGCATGAACACTATCCGATTGAATTTCTTAATTCCTTAAATTTCCCCGGGATGCCCCCACATGCTCTTCACTTAAAAAAGGAATTACCAATTATGCTATTGCGGAACATCAATCCAAGCAAAGGGCTGTGTAATGGAACAAGGTTGCTCATCACAGATCTAGGACAGTTTGTTATTCATGCTAAGCTGCTGACAGGTTCAAATATAGGGGATAACGTTATTATACACAAGATTATACTGACATCAACGCAATCCAAGTGGCCATTTATTCTAAAACGGCGACAATTCCCTGTAAGACCGTGTTATGCAATGACAATTAACAAAAGTCAGGGTCAATCACTTAATTACGTTGGCCTCTATTTGCCTTCTCCCGTATTCAGCCATGGTCAGCTTTATGTCGCGCTATCTAGAGTTACTAGTCCTGACGGCCTTAAGATACTAATGATTGAAGACAAGGACCCAGAGCTTAAGAATTGCACGCGTAACATTGTTTTCAAAGAAACATTCAGCAACCTAACGTAGGACATATATGTGATGTTCAAGCAACAGTTATTTATTATTACTTGGTTATTTGCCACGAACACTCATAATGTGCATGATATTGTTCCGACTCTTAACATGTATTCATAGTGCACCACGGTTACTCTATAATCAAATAACCACAAACTGTAGTAGGCACAACTTAACTGTAAACCTTAAAACAAAAAAAATTTACTATGATACACTCAGACTCAGAAGTCAAAGACACCAAACTATAGACAGAAAACCAACCACCTTCAAACACAAATAACCACCAAAAATCCAACACCAACTTCTCAATCCCTTAACCTACTCATCGCCAGAAACTAAGACAATAGCTAAACAACAACAATTAAGGGATTAAACATAACACACACCCAAGATTAACAAGACTCGGCCGAGAGAATTGGGTGTGACCAGAGAAGGTATTCACACCTCTCAAGGAGGCAGATCAAGAAGTTAGTCACACCGTTTGCACCTTCTCGACCAAAGAAAAGTTAATCTTAAAGGAAAGAACATAAACTTACAGTGCTATAAAGATGACTGCGGAAACGAGTCACAACACTCTTAATTAAGAGATATCGATTAAAGAATGTCCCAAAATGAATAGCCTCCGATCTGAACAGGGTCTCAACACAAGCACCCTTAATCACCAATAACCCATCTAACCTGCATAACGATGCCACCAATAACTAAAATCTTTAACCATGTGCGTATAGTATTGAAATTAAGTAGAATAATATAAAAAAGAAACACACGATATGCACTCGGTCACATATAAATGGATTGCATATATCGCATTTAACAACATAACCAGACAAGTAAACTTGCCATTCAATACGACTGAAACATATACCCAAATTACCATTAACTATAAACCTTAAAACAACCAAAATTTAGCCTGAGAAAGCCATACTCATTCTTAACACATAATTGGACTTTCAAAATATCAATTGTAAATGATTTTGAACATTATTAGATTCATTAAAAACAACAATCCAAGCTATGCCTTACCCCATAACAGCCCATCTCAGCGTACAATCCTCACTTTCTTCTACCAATAATCACAATGCCAACAAAATCCCAAAATCAACAATAAACCAACTATAAAAAACTTCAACTCTTACAAATTTAGACCGTTAAGTCAAACATATGCTTATTTGTTCCAATGAATCGAAACAAAAATAATCCAATATCATTTCTAAATCAATAAACATCATAAAGCAACTAACACTCAATAAATTAAAACATTTAAACATGAACGCTTTAATTTGATCATAATGAAATCGAATACCTGAAATATTGGAATCAATCGACAGATAATCAGATCCTTTATCATAACCCTCAAAAAAATTATATTATTTACTATTTATTTTGATCAGTTTTGCCTTCGATTAAAAACCCTAAATATGTTATTTAGGTATTACTGCATCTTTTCACCAAGTGTGAGAGAGAGGTGTGAGAGAAAAAGTCAAGTGGGTGATACTTTACCCTTTTTAATATTAAAAAAAATAATAATAATAATAATGTAAATACTTAAACATAATGGATGATTAAAACATAAACATAACTGATCATTGATCAGTTTCTTCCATTGATAAAGTTAGAAAACCAGATACATATCCACCATTCATACAAACCATACATGATACCAACTACATACATCAAAACACAAAAGAAAATCACCAACAGCTCCTAATCTTCATCATCAGAGCTTTCAGCTTCATCCAACCTCTCCAAAAGCTCCTGCTTCTCCTCCAAGCTTTGACGACACAGCACAAGCAGTTGGGCCAACAGATCAAGCTTCCTGCGATCCTTCAGTTGTATTTCAAGGATAGCATCATGACCAGTTGTTGCCACGACATTGAAACGAGAAAAGTTGGTAGATGCCTCATTAATTGTTTGCTCCTTTTTGTTAATCACTGCCCTTAACTGACTGTTCTCCTCCCCGATACGAGCAATGAAACCTTCCTCCTCTACTTTGTCGTGAGTTATCAGTAGCCTGAAAGCATCGGCAAGCTTTCCAGTTTCAGTAAGAGATTTCAGTTCATCGAGGTTTAGTGTGGCTGACATTCTGATATTAGGGTTAAGGTGGATATAGTTGTGTGTTAAAATTAGGGTTAAATGTAATTGCTCTTGGATTGACAACATATATACACGAAATTGTGTGGTCATAATAAAACAACACAAAAACAATAATTAAGGTTCGTAAATAAGAATTTGCAAAGATAATAACACAAAGACACTGAAGAGGCATTGGAACATTTAATTTGGGTGTTACTGGAGACTTTGAAGTTTCCATGCATAAATGGGGAATGCAGTATTTAGGAAGATGTCCAACATTGCAATATAACACCCTCAATTATACATTTGATATAAAACAAACCCTACATGCACAATGCATTACAATTAACATCCTAAGCTTAAAAGACATGCTTATAATTTATAAAGCTTCGTTTATTAAAAATTTCATAATCATAAAAACAAGCAAAACACTGAAAATTTAAATACCATCAAAGATAATTAAATCAAAGTTACTAATTAAACTCATTCATTTTTTTAGCATTTGACTCTTCCTCACGAAGACCGTCTTTAGCTTGCTTAAACAAATTAACTAACTTTTCAAGCAATACACGATGCCTCTCTTGAGTCTTTCTCAAAGCATCAATCGAATCTAAAGCTAAGCCACGATGACCTAACGCTTCCATGTTCAAAATCATCGTGTTGTTTTTTGCCATTACACGCCTCAAATGATGACAACAATCAAAAAGCAACTTTGATAATGCATCATCTTCACATGCCTGTTGCACAAACCACAAACGCATACAATCATGCAATTTAGATGATCCTGAAATATTCATCAAATTCTCTAACAACTCAAAATTTGCCATTGAAGAGTACAAATATTTATATAATTCCAAATAACAAAAGTCACAAATAAATAAGCAATAAAACACTTATGTAACTTACTCAAATTAAAATACTACATATGAAAAGACTATGTTATTAAAAACTTTTAATGAAAATAAAATAATATAAATACAAAAGTAATTATAACATTATTAGGCATCTAAATATAGATTCCACTAAAATAATATAAACTAAAGTAACAATAACATTATTAATAAATACAATGCAACTTCTTTAATAGGTATCTAAATACCATCATATACAATATTACAAATAAAAACATTACCCCTCAACCACTAGACAGTGCATCGCACGGGTTGAGGGAAGCCTCGTTTATAAGAAAGAAGAAAATAAACACTTGATTCTTATTTTATTTTTTTCTAAGGTTAATCGTATCATTTCTTACATTTTGATACAAATTTCCCAACATAGAATATCGATATATATAGAAAAACTAGCTTAGAGACCCGTTGACACCGGGTTATTTTTTAAAGAAATAAATAAATGAGATGATAATAAAAGTAATAACGTAAATTTGTTAAATTTAAAATATGTGTGAGTCACAATCGATTTACAACCATCGCGTTGCCTATCTAAAATAGATTGACTCGAACATAAAATGATGTGTGATTTTAATGATCAATTAAGTTGCTAATAAACCTTGTAACATTAAAAATAATGAACCATAGTATAATATAACGTGATTACACCAATGATACATACATGATACAACATGAACCTTGTTCAAAGACCTTCAAGTACTTCTTTATACACGACATTTGTTGTGGTTTTGGAGAAATTACCATCCTGATCACAAACGACAACCTTCAAATCCCGTTTGCTTTTTACGCTTGATACGGCAACGTACAGTTGTCCATGTGTGAACACAGGACGGGGCAAGTACAAACCAACTTTAGAAAGCGATTGCCCTTGAATTTTGTTGATTGTCATGGCAAAAGATACTGATATCGGATATTGTTTCCTGACAATCTTAAGAGGCAAACGCTTATCTGACGAAGTAATCCTCAACCTTGGAATTATTCCTGTATGATCATATGTGTCTGAAAAACCAATAAAAGTGAGCCTTATGGTATCAATTTAAAATGGGTGAGGTCAAATATTTCATTAGTTTAATACTTAGTAGTAAAATTAAGCAAGTCGCAACCAAAATCACAAGTGTGTTAAATTAACTACTACTTCAAGTACACTATACTTTTTAAATAGAAGTATTCGAATATTAAACACAAAATCCCTTTTAACCATGTGTAAGAACTACTACTTCTCATCAACATTTCATAGAAACAATACAAACTTCTGCATTTCAAAAGAAACATGTAGACTCGTAACTAAAAGTAACACAAAGAGGAAGATGTTTAGATATAGTTAACGTAATGTAATCTGATTTTGTAACTGATATATGTTAGCATCTCTTCTAATCATAACATAAAAGTAAATGTTTCAAACTTAATCATAATCATAATCGTACTGTCAAGGAATAAGTCAACCGACCCAATTTTTAAATTGACCTGTTAATGGTTACCACATGCTCAATGCTATTTGTCAACCTCAAAAAAGGTCACTAATTCAAAAACTAAAACTTCAACATATACAAATAATATCATGTGGATATCATATCTATTTGTCTAATATATTTGATAGATAAAAGTAGAAAAATAGTTCAAGAATGGTTATGCATTAGTGTCAATTTACATCTAACATATACAAATTTATCATGTGGAGTACATCATTCACTCTCTGGAACTCTCAAAAATAACAACCAAAAAACGGATTTGTTTCGAGTGGTGTGATCAGCAGATTATGCATTAGTGTCATTTTACATCTGGAACATCAAGTTCAAGTTGCAAAGGAGGCTACTATGTTCTTACTTTGTAGTACAACACACTCCTTCCATCTTTGTAAGGACATACAACAGAATTATTGAAGATTAAACAATAGACTAAACTTTGTGACACATCAAAGATACGTTCACTTGTATAAACTCATGTATGTAAAACAACTATTTTTATTCCACTAATAAGATGACCTGATCATGTATTAATGTATATATATTAAAAAAAATAAAAGTAGATAATTACTCTAAACGTGTTAGCACTAATGAGGCTCTTGACTCTAATAAAGCAAACGTTGGGACTCATTCCCTCCCACCAGACTAAAAATCTGGTAGGCCGCAGACATTAAAAGGCAACTTTTTTTCTTTAACAATCGACCATACAAACAACATGGAAATTCAGAAAACTAACTGCAAGAATCTAAAACATATAAAATTAGGCTAATATCATTCCCACGCTTTACTTCTCCAACCAAACATGACCTATTTTCCTAAAATGTACCATTGTTAACCCGGTTCAAAAACATTGCCTGGATTATTTCGAGATTCGTGTTATATATTCTTTGACATGTACGGGGTTAACTATTGAGTCAATATCACCTGACCCGTCTGTCAAACACTCAAACTATTATGTTCAACATTTACACTTTAAAATACATAATTAGAGGGTGTTTGGCATTCACTTTTGATTACACTAAAAATCTATAAAGTACATGTTTAAAGGGTGTTTGACATTAACTTTTAAGTACTCTAAAACTGATAGTGTAACAATGAATATTAAAAGGTCAAAAGATCATTTTAAGAGGAGAAGCAAGAAACTAAAGTCGATTATCGATGTGGGTCATTGTATCAAGGGAACTTAAGGGATGTTTATCTAATGCGACATGAAGTTACAAATTCACAATCACCAGTTTATAATTGTGTAATAAAAGTATTATCCAGTAGTCATATAGTAACTTCATACTAACCGCAACAAAACTGGTTATCATTCGGTAAAATATAAACAACGGTTTACCCAAATTTTACACACTAATTTGAGAGGCTCTTAGTAAATTAGGCCTATCATCTTCATTTTACACATAATAGTCCTTAGTAGAATTTTTGTATTAATTCATTATATAATCATAATTTTTCAAACTCTATAATAGCTCTGATAATCCGATTGACACAAACTCAGACACAAAAAACGTTAACTTCTGCAAACCATTTTACAACAGGAGTTGACTATATCACATAACCTCTTTCAGATTCTTCAATTTTTTATATACGGATAACATTTAAAATTGAATTAAGACATCGTATCAAGCTTAAAATAAATAACTTTAGAGGGTCGAGGTTAAGTATATGAGCATGGATCAAGTAATCTCGAAATAATGCATGAAAATGTCATTTGCACATGAAAAACAATGAAAAATGAATCATATGAAATAATGCATGAAACAATAGTATGTAAGAAATAAGGTACCGAACTTTTAACTCTCAAAGAAGCACCAAGTCCATCTATATACAAACTCATACCAAAGAACCCATTTTGACCCGAACCCATTACCCTACCCACCTGATCGTTCAGAGTCCGACGCAATAAACAAAAAAGGAAATGGTTGTGTTATCTCCATGTACACACTATAAATGCTTACCAAATCAATAAGAAAACAAATATAAGAAAATTGTTTCAAAATCCGTGAATTAGGTAAATGTCATGACTCGTGACCCTCTAATCGATATTGATCAATAGATTCTTCATTATTCAGCCTATTACACTCCTCCAATGAGGTTAGCCAAACACCCCTTTACTTAAGATAAATAAAAATACATTCACATATGAAGTAGTATATAATGAACACACCTCAATGTAGCGAACGACAGAAACAATTTGACACTCAACTCTTCATGTAGCTTCTTCAATTTCAACCGATTCAGGCTGTACAATTAACCATTAATGTCATTAGTAGTATCATCACCCATCAACTCTTCATGTAGCTTCTTATTGGGGGCATTGTCAGTAACACCTGCTTTCCTTTAATGTCATTAGTAGTATCTTTAACAGTTTCCTTGACAGATTCATTTTTAGCAGTTCCTTGACAGCTTCATTGGCTGAATCATCAGCCTCGGAAGCCATATCTTTAACCTCGATCTCTGGCTTCACATCATCGTTTTCCTCTTTAACGTCATCCGTTTTCTCATCTGTTTTCAACATTTCTTCTTCTGAATCTGAGTTTTCTTTCATTTATTTAGTCTGCCTTTGAAGTGATTCAATCACACTCCTAAATTCTCTGTTCACCTGTCAAAAAAGAATAAACAGACAAACCTGTTATCTAAGACTGTTGCATTGCTTTAAATAATGCAAAAACAACATAGGTACTTGTTATACCTGCGGGTTCTTAACGTATTCAGAAATGTCATTGGTGCATGATGGGCATTTCATGATTGTTCTTCTGTGCCCTTAATGTGCGTTTACCTTCACATTTTCTCACCTTAATAAAAGTTTGACCGACAAATGTAGCTTGTAAACATGACTTGCAGAAATTGTGTGCACACGGGGTGGTAAGCGGTTCATTCATAACATTTTTGCAGATAAGGCAACAGAACTCTGCAACGGTAAATAATTCAAGTTTAACATTTTACTCATTCAAATCAGACAAAAAAATAGAAATAAAAATAAATAAACTTGCCTTTTAAGAGTCGTTCACTCACATACATCATTTGTGTCTTACGGCGAACAACCCTTGGTTTGCCATCCCCAACATCTCCAGTGTCTGCTTGTCTTCTACTATTAGGTGGAGGAATTTTCCACAACCAGCTTGCTTTTTCCTCCTACACACAATAGCCATAAATTAGAATTGCTTTGATACAATACCAATTTTACAGGCATCAATAATCACATTAAAACATGTAGAACATAGCAAAATCCTATAATAAAAAGATGCATCAACTCACATCATAATCCCAGGAAGGAGGGCCCTTTCTATCAGTTACATCAGTTGCCTCCTTTAGCTCCTTAATGACAGGCAAAGGCCTTGGACGATCCCGAGTCTCATCACTGTAATGTTCTAATAACATGTAAATAACTCATCCATTTACAGAGTTTACCATGATATAAAACTTGACAATAATAGAGTGATGACAAACCTTGTCCACGGAGCAGGGTCATTATCACAGCGAACAAAAAGATACCTGCATACCTTTAATCCCTGTAACAATCTACATGTCAGCAATAAAAAAATTATAAGTGATATAATGTATGTTGTCAAAATAGTGTGACATCTTACATGAATTCCAGGTTTCCTCGAGCATTTCTCAATCCTGTATACCCCATCATATCGAACACCAGCCTCAGGTGCAGAAGCTGAACGCTTTTCCAGCATTTCTCAATCCAGTATTGAATTCCAGGTTTCCTCCAGCATTTCTCAATCCAGTATTGTTAATGTATAAAAAACACCATAAAAGAAAACTCACCGGAATAGATGGGACTTTAATACTGCAGGAGACATTGATATATGTAAAGCTTCAGCTGAGACCTAATGTTGTCTATCACAAAGAAAAATTATAACATAATAACTACATACACATATAGGACCGAACCATCAAAGAAGTGATATAGTATGGCATATGTGTGTCCAAAAATAGTACCTTTAACACCCTCTGTATCTGCTGCAGTTCCAGCTCCAAAGCAATAGATATTCTAAGCCATGTAATGAATATTTCACAATTTTTCCCATCAACAATGAGACCTTCTGTTGCTCTAGTATCTGCAATGACCCCGAAAAGATGGGATCTTCTATTGCGTTGCATAATTTTTAAACGTAAAAATTAAAACTAAAAGTTTAAGGATCAAGGATACCATATCGAAAGGTTGTAGTCTTTCTTGTTCCAGGTTGAGATATTCAATTACATCAAGACCCTTGGAAAAGGTCACCGCATCCGAATACCATTAAATCTACATTCACATGAAATGTCATTTGAAAATAAAAATTTACGAATGCGAAACTAAAATTCTACGGTAGCAAAACTAAAAATCAATTTTACCTATTATACCCATCCATTTAGCCACTAATATGGTAAGCCATATGATATGGAAGCACATAAACAACATTTAGGTCCTAATATTTTTAATGGTACAAATTCTCTAACAACTCAAAATTTGCCATTGAAGAGTACAAATATTTATATAATTCCAAATAACAAAAGTCACAAATAAATAAGCAATAAAACACTTATGTAACTTACTCAAATTAAAATACTACATATGAAAAGACTATGTTATTAAAAACTTTTAATGAAAATAAAATAATATAAATACAAAAGTAATTATAACATTATTAGGCATCTAAATATAGATTCCACTAAAATAATATAAACTAAAGTAACAATAACATTATTAATAAATACAATGCAACTTCTTTAATAGGTATCTAAATACCATCATATACAACATTACAAATAAAAACATTACCCCTCAACCACTAGACAGTGCATCGCACGGGTTGAGGGAAGCCTCGTTTATAAGAAAGAAGAAAATAAACACTTGATTCTTATTTTATTTTTTTCTAAGGTTAATCGTATCATTTCTTACATTTTGATACAAATTTCCCAACATAGAATATCGATATATATAGAAAAATTTGATGAAAGTTGTGTATACATGCAGCTTTTATGTTAGTGTGCCTTCAAAACACACTCTTCGTACAAAATGTTCTAAATTCATAAATATCCAAAAGACTGTCAAATCACTGTCTTAAGGACATTGACTAAGTGTATTTAATTCAATACAAAACTTT
Source organism: Chrysanthemum seticuspe (assembly GCA_019973895.1). Lineage (NCBI taxonomy): Eukaryota > Viridiplantae > Streptophyta > Magnoliopsida > Asterales > Asteraceae > Chrysanthemum > Chrysanthemum seticuspe. The sequence continues at coordinate 4,204,468 of BPTQ01000001.1, read as the reverse complement.
CTTTCAAACTAAAAATTGCATTTATTCACAGAAATTAAAGTTATAAATTACCTTAAATGTGATCTTGTATTTAATGAACACAAACTTTTTTTTAATCATTCAAAACAATGCCCTGAAGGCACTGGTTTGGCAAACCCCAAATACCCTCCGGGCCCTATTTTAATTTCTAAGTCAATTTATATCTCCAACTTCATTATCATCTTTTATATCCTCTTTCTAATTTTATACTTACGCAACATTTTAACCTGTCACTTCATACAAGAATCATATGTACTAACATCATAGAGATTCATGGTTTTCCATGAAATTGCATACAGATGATTCGTATGAACTAAAGATCATGTGTATAAATAAATAAAAAATGTGTTTATTTAAGGGCAAATAGCATAAAAAGGTACTCATCTTATGTCAAATTTCAATTAAAGGTACTATTCTTTTTTTTTCTCAATTTAAGGTACCCGACTTTTTTTTTGGGCCGATTTAGGTTTTTTTCTAACTTCCGTTAACTATTTCGTTAGTAAATTACATGTTTGGTCCTTGAGTTTGTATAGGCATTACATGTTTGGTCCTTCAATCCGTTTTTGCACATTTTCAAAAAATGTTTTTCAAAAATAAAATTTTTTTCAAAAAAAAATTTTCGAAAATATTTTTTTTCCAAATTTTTTTCAAAAACAAATTTTCGAAATATTTTTTTTCCAAATTTTTTTCAAAAAAACTTTTTCGAAATATTTCAAAAAAAAAAAATTCAAAATATTTTCGTTCGTTTTTGCACGAAAAAAAATTTGGAAAAAAAAATATTTCGAATATTTTTTTTGAAAAAAAATATTTCGAACAAAAAATTTTGGAAAAAAAATATTTTGAAAAATTGTTTTTGAAAAAAATTTGGAACAAAATATTTCGAAAAATTTTTTTTGAAAAAAATTTTATTTCGATTTTTTTTTTTTTTGAAAATGTGCAAAAACGGACTAAAGGACCAAACATGTAATGCCTATACAAACTCAAGGACCAAACATGTAATTCACTAACGAAATAGTTAACGGAAGTTAGAAAAAAACCTAAATCGGCCAAAAAAAAAAGTCGGGTACCTTAAATTGAGAAAAAAAAAGAATAGTACCTTTAATTGAAATTGGACATAAGATGAGTACCTTTTTATGCGATTTGCCCTTTATTTAATAGTGATACATAAGGGTGGTGAGAAAACAAAAGTTCTAATAGAGAAAAAAACCGATAAGCAAATGAGAACATATCGATTTTTATTATTCCCAAATAGCTTGTTAACAATTCGACTTCATCACAAATAACAATTTGATCGAAAAGAACTTGCTGAGAAAAACATGCATGTTATGGTAAAGTTGTAACTACCAACTGACTTTCACCAAATGGCCTAGTGGTAAGGTCATTGACTTTCAAACAAGAAGTCAAGGGTTCAAGCCTCACTAGGTGTGGACATTTGAGGGTGGCCACCAAGCCACCAACATATCAATCATTTTTCACCAAATAATTTTGTTTTCTAATCTAAAATCATTTCATGAATTGCTTTTCAAAAAAATCATTTCATGAATTTATACACTTATAATCTTAACTACATATAAAGAGAAAATGGTCAAGTGTAACGTTGAATGTTGAAAAAAGTCAAGCTACCCATGCGTTTGGGATAATATCGAAATTGATTTACGATAATATTGGTTATTTTCAAATCGTTGAATTTTGAAAATTCTGTATATATTAAAGGGACAAGATATTCCTACCCCCCTATTTTTTATATTCCCACCCATCTTATTTTTTTGCTTTTTTTTATTTTTATTTTTATTTTTATAATTTTGTTTATATCAAAAAACTATAAACATGAAAATGCGGAACAGGAAATATAAAGTTTAATAAGTAAAACGCTTAAAACTGTCAAAAATACGGAACAGAAACTGACAAAAAACTGTGTTGTACTGAAATAAATGAGGGACAAAGGAATCAAAAGTACAAAGGGGTTTTCCTCTTATTCGAAGCGGGAAAAAAATAGTGTGGTTTATTCCCTTAAAACGAAGGTTCGAGGAATGCATATTGTCCGCTTGAATGTTACTGCACGACTCGAATCACTAAGTACTAACCAGCCGTTATAAAAAAAAAGTAAAGAAAAAGGTCGGTAACAACTAGCTAGTACTAGAGTAAGCGTCAATATTTTTTCAAAGATTAGCAGAGTTTTTAAGTAGCTAGTGAGGATTATGCATTGATCTATAAATTTAAATGATTGGCTAATTACCTTTTCGATGGATTTTTGGTTTTTTGTTTTTTTCACGTTGTTGGACGCGTTTTTCGCCTGTAATGTAACCGCACCGTGAGCTTTAGCATTCTACCGATTTGCATTGCTGTTTACATTAATGTCTACGGCTTATAATCAGGTCCGGATTTAGACCTGTGCAGAATGGGAAATTGCACAGGGCCAACATCTTAAAAGGGCCTCATATTTCTGTCAACCTTTATAAAATGAATTGCAGCTCATTAAAAGCTCAAAATCAGTTAAAATCAATGTTCGTTTTTTCTGTTACGATGAGCAGGAAGCCACCGACATATCAATCATTTTTCACCAAATAATTTTGATTTCTAATCTAAAATCATTTCATTGCCTTTCAAAAAAATCATTTCATGAATTTATACACTTACAATCTTAACTACATATAAAGAGAAAATGGTCAAGTGTAACGTTGAATGTTGAAAAAAGTCAAGCTACCCATGCGTTTGGGATAATATTGAAATTGATTTACGATAATATTGGTTATTTTCAAATCGTTGAATTTTGAAAATTCTGTATATATTAAAGAGACAAGATATTCCTACCCCCCCCCCCCCCCCTATTTTTTATATTCCCACCCTCCTTATTTTTTTGCTTTTTTTTAATTTTTTTTTTATTTCTATAATTTTGTTTATATCAAAAAACTATAAACCTGAAAATGCGGAACAGGAAATATAAAGTTTAATAAGTAAAACGCTTAAAACTGTCAAAAATACGAAACAGAAACTGACAAAAAATGTGTTGTACTGAAATAAATAAGGGACAAAAGGAATCAAAAGTACAAACCCTCCCTATAGTACATCCCATATTAAATTACCACTATCATTTATATGAACATTAAAGAACATGGCCAAACTAACGAAAATCATGCACGTAAATAACTATATGCATGTAGTTTAGATCGTCAAAGTTTACTAATTGTCAATCTATTTTATGAGCAAAGTGTATCATGCACGTAAATAACTCGCATCTATGTTTGCATGATTTTCATTTAAAGATTTGAGATATTAATGATTAATTAATTACTAGATGGGTACCCGCGCAATGCGGCGGCGGGTACTTGATAACTATTTTTGTAGCGAGCAAATGTTTTTCATTTTAAACCTTCCTCTTATAGCATGTCCCAAATACTTTATAACGAAGTAGATATATGTTTTTCAAAATTAGAACATCTAAATTATTAATAGTGTAAATAATTATCACTTTTATTTTTAAAATTTTAGCATTAAATTGGTGGTCATAAATTTAGTGAGCTTTATTTTTTTTTCTTTATAAACAATTCTATTAAATATATCAATTGTAGGGGGTTACTATATAGTTTTAATGAGACTTAAATTTTTAAAATTTACATTATATTTCTAATTTTCCTTTTATAGTAATGTTTTTTGTTTTAAAATTTTAAGACTTTCTTTTATAAGAAGTTCCAAATGCTTTATAATGTAGTATAGATTGTAGATGGAATGGGTATAGTTGGCATGTGCGTTTGAAATATGCGTTTGAATGAAGGAAACAATTTGCAAAGGAAAGTATTGAAATATGTTGGCATGGACTATTTACAAAGGAAAGTATTAAAACTATTTAAAGAGTATATTGAATGAAGGAAACGATTGGCTGTAATCGGCTGGGCTTTAAAGGCTGGGGTGTAAAATGAAGGAAACGATTCAATAATATGGGTTGTAAAATGTGGAATGTCTTGCTTAATATACGAATCAACTTGAAAGTTGTGTATTAAAGAAATCAAGTATAGTTGTCGTTTTAAGTTAGGCAATGATTTATATATATTATGCACAAAAAATGGATAACGCTTTTTTCTATATAAATAGTCAACATTAGTACAATAGCTATGAATAATTTATCAGTTACTCGAAGGCATTGTACGAATTACATAATTTGGAGTCCATCGATGCTCAAGTTGATTTCCCTACTACTAACATGGAGATGAATTTTGATGAACCTGTTAATGTCGTTCCTTCAGCAGCCGAGGTTTACGTTGTACCTCTTTTTTTTAGCTATCATATATGTATGCTACATTGTTCTAAAATTATATCTTATTTGTACTTGTTAGATTGAATCTCAATTACTTAGCGCTTTCGTTCCTATGAATGTTGATCAAGTTTTCAACCATGTTGTTCCCGATCTTGAGAGTGAGGTAAACGCAATGTACCATTTATCGTACATGTATTAATATTTGCTTGTTGTCAATGGCTTTACCATGCGAGATCCTTAACTTAGGATTACAACCCAAAATAGTAGTTATATGGCTTTCCATGTAGAGCATAGAAAATAGGGTTAATAACCTATTAAAGCACTATACTTATCAAGAATATCAGTTCTGCGTAGCGAACTAAAAAAATAACTCTTTTAGACTAAAGATGGTGGTTGTGGTGGTGGATTATGGTGGTTGTGGTGATAAATGAAGGTATTGGTGGTGGGTTATGGTGGTGGTGGTGATAAATGAAGGTGGTGGTGGTGGGTCATCGGAAAAGGTCGTCGGAAAATTTGGTAACCGGCTAAGTGACTTGGAAACCCGCTAGTGGTCTTACATTGCAATAAAAAAAAAGTTTGGTACATTAAATTGGGATAAAAAAAGTTGAGTACCTTAAATTAAAATTTGGTATAAGTTTGGTACATTTTTATGCGATTTGCCCAATATTTTACTGTCGTTTGATACATCTTAATAATTTTTGTTAGAGTTGAATTATCGAATATTACAACCGTTTGCAATTACATTTTGATCTTTTCACGTTCTATTCTGAACGTTATACGAAACACTTACCACAATATCGCATATCGTTAATTGTCTGCTGCCAGAAACCACTGTCGCTAAGCGCGGATACTCGCCTAGTTTTAGAAAAAAAAATACAACCTTTGTCTTCCATCTTTAATTATTCAATTTTAAAATAAAAATGGCAACTTAAACTAGATATAGTATATGCATAATTGTAAAAATTTTGGAAAGTTAGTAAGCTTTCTACAAATAATTTCAGTATATAAGGGGCTAATTCGTAGTAATCGCACGGGCCACTTAAAACCACGGATCAGCCTTGCTTATAATGCATGTATATACATTTTTTTAAATTAAAATTTTTAAAATTTGAGTAAGATTAGTGCATTATTATACCCTTAATTAAAAACTGTAAATCATTTATAACTAAATTAATATTTTAAATATTGTTTAATACTATTTATTTTTAGTTTCTAGCACATGAACTTTTTTGCAATAACTACAAATTGAACCCGTAAATTTTGCGTCAAAGGTGAAACGAAAATCACGATTTCACAAGTATAATCATTTTTCAGTATGCATTGTCGCTTTATGCGAACATTCTTCTAGTTTTCATATAAAAAAATATATTATTCATCAACTTAAATACATGATTCATATTAAATATTACTTCGAACTTTCCTTGTAGCAACTGACAATTTTTACAACAGTCACTTTATAGAAATTTTTTTATTAAAATTTAAACCTCCAGTAATGGAAATGAATGGTGACCACAAACTTTTAATTTTTTCAACCGTTACACAACGACTATATGCCTATATATATATGTTGTAGTAAAGTCTTTAAATCTTGAATATAAGTACTTTTAGAAAGTGACGGTCTCAAGTCTTAAGACACTTATCATTGTATAGAGCTTAAGAGATTAAAAGTGACCAAGATGAATGAAAAACTAATCATCCCAAACATATTTATGTGTTTAGAGTTTAGAAAGTGCTTTCCTTGGTTTAGTAATGTTGGGCTAAAAGTTATGTTGGATTTGGGCTAATGATGGAGTTGTTGGGCTATTGCTCATTAGTTTGGTGCACCAAAGCCCACTCAAGAAAGGATTTTTGTTATTTTTTTATACCACAATTGAATTACAAAGATACATTGAATCCTCATAAAACTCAAAATCAATAATGACATGCTATATGTTTACACTGCTAATTAAAAAACAGCTAATCAAAAGTTGTTACAGCTTATATCTATATCTATACTACTTTATAATGCATTTAGGCCTTCTAAAATTAGAAGGCTTAAAAATTCAGACTTTTTTACTTGCTTATTATGGAAAGATATATTATAATGCATGTAAAATTAAGATAAGGAGCTCCAATCATGAGATGACATGTGTCACTTCTTAACAAACTCCAAGCCTAACTTCTAACAAACTCCAAGCCTAACTCCTAACCACAAAAAATTAAGATAAGGAGCTCCAATTACAAAATGACATGTGTCACTTCTCAACTAAAACTTCATCTTTATTTTCAAATTAAAATATCTTTTTATCTACTTATTTATATTATAATCTAATTTCACCATATTTTCTAAAATTTTATACTCTTTAATTCAACATCCATTTTAATTATTTTTATGAGTTTTTAGTTTTTATATTTTTAGTGGGTTTATTTTATTTTAATTCAAACTTTTACAACTTTAACCTTTATTTCATTTATTCCAATCAATGTAATCTTGATTCGTCAAAATCATATACTTTTGGGGGAGTGTTTGACGCGTAAGAGATTGCGAGGGTATTTTTATATGCGGGAATAATGATGTCGCGTGAAAGTTACGGGTAACCCAAACAAACACTTATAACTAACACATATACATTCGAAGTGTTGTGAAACGAATTCACTAAACGGGTAAGCAAACACATATAACTATACTTATCGCCGCCGCTGTCACCACCATCTCATCACATCACCACCTCAAAACATTTGTTCGCTACAAAATAGTCATCGGGTACCCGCCGCCGCATTGCGCGGGTACCCTTCTAGTTCATGCTAATAGTTACATAACTCTTCTACTCAAGAAACCAATAACTTTTGAGAGTTCCACCTAAGAAAACATACGAGCGATTTTAATCTTCTTATAGTTTACTTTGAGTAGGACAATACATAATATTTCTAGAGCATAGGTTCTTCACCACCAGATCCAATGACAGCGAATGAAGATTTTCTATACAAGACCATGCTCTTTGATGGATCTGTAAAGTTGCTTACTTAGCCTAGTGAATGATGTACAACTTAAGTTTAGTTGCAACCGGTAGTCGTGCGAAGGCCAAGCTAGGAAAGAGGGTAACCACATATTTTGCGATTACCAATTTCTTTAGAGACTTTCTGAGCCGAGAGCAAATGACATCTTCTGTTGCAAGATTTATGCATCCATATCTTACTTGGAGTAAAATAGTAACGGTCGAAAAAAGAAATGCATCAACCATGGGAAAAGGAAAAACTGACACTCACGAATAAATATGTCAATAAAAAATACGTATATCCAGCATAGAAAAAATGTTTAATATAAGGTGAGAGATTTTGGTTTGATAACCGTTACACAACGGTCACATTAGTTGATTTTTTTGTGAAATTTTACAAACGGCTAGATCTCATAAGGCAAATACAAGTTTTCTTTCTTTTTTTTTTTTTTTAAGACGTTACACAACGGTTTGTTTCAAAAGTTTTCTCTTGTATTTTAGTTTAGTATCAGTATGTAACTAGTATCATCTTAAAGTTGAAAACTGATTAATGTATCAGTGTATCATGGTCAAAATTATCAATTTATCATGGAGGACAACTAAACTTCAAAATGCGATTTCTATATTGAGCAATTTCAAATTTGATATTTACAAATAAATGGGCTTAAGGCCTATCAAGTTTATAACCCAAGTTTTAGTGTATTAAAACTTAATTATAATAACACTAATAATTTCAAAGCTAGACATCTTGAAAAAATAATAATAATAAAAAATAAAATAAAATAAAATTATTAATATTATTTTTTTACCACTGTTTTGACCTTTTTAACCGACTAATCTACAGGGTTTGAACTCACTGCCACATAAACTCTAATCAAATTATTAATATATGTTTAATAAATAATTTTCAAATTTTCATTAATTTATCAAACAGTCAAAACTCATTATCATTTCATCTACACTAAACTCTCTAATCAAGAATTTTTAAAGTAAAACCCAATACAACAATAAACGTATTGATGTAGTTATATGAAAAATATGAGATGTGTTACTTCATTCGTTTCAAAATAATTATCCTGTTTGACTTTTGAACTCTTCATTTTTTTACTTTAACTTTAACTATTTTCTTTTGTATTATGTAATATTTGACACAAAATATATGAATTGATTGGCTTTTAAACAATGTTTCGAAAACCGGGTTTATAATCAACCTGATCGAGTCGCCGGTCACCGGGTCAACCGGTTCGACCGTCGGGTCAACCCGGTTTTTCATTAAAAAAAAATTTTTTTTAAATAACCGGATCAACCAGTTCGACTGACGGTTCAACCGCCGGGTCAATCCGGGTCACCCGGCTTTTATAAAAAAAATGAAAAAAACCAAACCCGGCCGGGTTTCGAGAACCGGGTTAACCCGGGTCACTCAAAACCCGGCGGGTCTAACCGGTTAACCCGGTTTCAGAAACCCGGGTTATTCTGACCAGTTCTTTTGCCCGGAACCGGTCCAACCGGTTAACTCAGTCGGGTCGACCAGGGTTTCAAAACATTGCTTTTAAATATATTTTAATTACTAGAATTTTTATCAAGTATTATACAAAATAAACAAAAATACATATTAAAAATTGAAAAGTAAGATTTTAAAAAGTAAAAAACATGACAATTATTTTGAAATGTATGTAATGAATATAACAGAATAACTAGAGAATCAAAAAAGTTAATCATCTTATCCATTCATAATTTTCTTGAATATTTTAGTTTAAAAAAAGATACTCTTTGTCCCTAAAAAGGCAATGGGATTAACGGCAGGTTTCCAATAATAAACATGTCCCATTCCCTTCTAGAAAATATTGATAATTATTAACACGAATGCAAAAATCGTGAATCGGCAGTCAGGCAGTCAATTTTTGGGTAGCTTGTAATCATTTTAGGCGCGATTAATCGGTGATTAATCGGATTGATATTTTTGACAAGTTTTTTGTATTTTCAACTAGTTATGGATATTTTCGGCAAGATTTTCCAAAACAAAATCTTGTAATAGATATAAACAGCGATTATAAGTAATTAAAACAAGTTTACGGGGAGTTTTGGGTATTTCTACAAGCTTTGCAAGTTTTCAAAAAGTTTGACCATCATTAATCACCGTTGACTACGGTTGACCGATTTATACAAATCAAAAATGTTGATGGCCCAAGGCCTAAACGGCGATTAATATTTTTTCACAACACTGATTTTGTAATCTCAAAGTATGTTAATCATGATTAAGATTTCAGGTATCTATAGTTATGTTTCATCAGTTTTCTCGTTATAAAATACTTGTATAATGTAAGAATGTATCATTACTTGTTTTCCATCTAAAATTATTACTTACTCCGTCTCAAAATAATTATCCTTTAATAAGAAGCACACATTTAAAATAAAATTAATTAAAAAAATCAATATTGTTTTTTTCTTTTGTTTTTCTTCAAAATGAACTATATCTTAAACTAATTAATTACAATATTTTCTTTTTTTTAATTTATAATAATAAATTTAAGTGAGAAAAAAATGATATTCGATCAAAATTTTGTATCTCATTTAACCCACAATCAAGCTTAATTAAGTAACAAATATTTCAAAACAATATGGTTGCAATTATGTGTACTTCACTAAAAAGATAAAAGCTATCAATTTTAATCACCCAATAAGTCAAGGTGTCCAAGTTGGTAAAGCTTTATAGCTAATATCACTATTTTCTTGGAATAGATATAGCTATTATCACTATAAGGTGGAAGGTTTAAAGTAATCATATTGGATGTAAATAATCATGAATTGTTCTCGCTAACCTTTCTTATAAAAGATCTACATGGCTTGAGTCTATCTAGTGATAGTGTTCAAACTCTCTGAATTTTTTACTACAACACTAAAAACCGCATTAATATGATAATATCACTATTTTCTTAGAAAAGGAACAACTATTATCACTATAAGGTGGAAGGTTTAAAGTTTCGAATCATATTAGAAGTAAATAATCATGAATTGTCCTCGCTAACCTTTCTAAAATAGAATATCTACATACATAGCTTGAGTCTGTGTAGTAGTGTGCAACTGTTATTTTTTACTAAAAAAAATAAAGTAACACCCAATGCCGTCTTTCACGGGTTATGGGTACTCAATACCATTTCCGATGTATGGGGGAGGTTAAGATGTAGACAGTCTTACCCTTACCTAAGGTAGAGAGACTGCTTCCAGTTCTACCAAAGGTAGAAAGGACCTCCGGCCTTTTGTGCAACTGTTATTTTTTACTACAACATTAAAAACTGCATGTATCCGAAACAAGAAAAACACCATGAAATTTATGTCAAACAAAACACGTTTAAGATTTGTGGTAATAAAGAGAAGAAAATTCGTTTTTCATCCTTTACCATGCGTCTTGCTTATTACAAACACCGTAACATGACGCATCTAAGGTGCTTTTTGGGGAGAAGTCGGTCATGGTGAAGATCGAGTTGTGGAAGCTGTTATTGTCTTGTGTGTGATCTTTTGATTTTTATGAGGTATATTTGTATTTAATTGAGGTATGTTTTGGTGATGATGCCCGTTGCGTTATTAATAAAGATTACTATTACCAATGGAGCATTAATCCAATAGTTGAAGCACTTGTGTTTGAGTCACTTGACCCATGTTCAAGTCTTATCGATCCTTGGCATTTGCTTCATATAGGTACTCATCTTCGCAAAACTTATGGGCACACTGAAAAGACTTTGTGGAATAAGAACTCAGGGGTCCGAGTCTTGGCTCGTGCTCACTCCAGTTTGTGCCTCCACTAGGCTAGGAGAATTGCCGAGGTTATTCCTTGTAAGATGGATAATGACTGATGCCAAAAGGCACCCAAAATCAATATGTTCTCGCTAATTTACACATTTTTGTGAAATAAAGATTACTATTAGCACCTGTCAGACAGGAAAATATGTTTAACTAACTGCTTAATTATTTTGTCGGAAATATCTATTTCAAGACCAAAGGTGAGGTGGATCCACATATTTGATCTCACTGTGCAAATGGATAATATCGATGATCTGGAATAAACTATTCATATCCACTTGGCATGACATGGATATTATTTGGATACTACCTAAAGTTGAAAAAAGTTCATCGCCACTTGTAAGTTTAGGATTACTTTTTAATAATTTAATGTAGTATATTAAAGAAACAACTGAAAATACATACATATAATAGTAAAATTATGAAGTTTTTTTTTGCTAAAAGAATCAATTTGATACAATTTTGACAAAGTTGAGAATTATACTTGAAAATAAACCTTATAGTTAAACAGCATTGTTAAAAACTCGTATAATATCCTTCAGCTAATCTTTCTTACACACACAATAATATTATATATTTTTTCTCACTCATTCTCACTGTATATAAAAACCGTCAGTTCTGACACTTGTCAGAATCTTGTGAGTAGAAAGATAAGTAGAAATAATTTGTATGGGAAATAAGATTTTCTTTAGTTAAATGTATATATTTAAATTTTAAACATTAATAAAGTAAATGTTTGCATGTAAACTAATGGATGAATATTGAGTAATAACCATTTATGAAATAAAATAATTATTGATATTATAATCAACTTGTATTTAATAAACTTTTGAAAAAGTTAGGTCATTTGATTTTGAGATTAAAGTTTTCAGCTTATTTTAATTAGGGATAATTCCATATTTACCCAATCTAAATATGAAAATGTTATATATAATCAAAATATAACTTTTAAATGCATGATGTATGATGTATTTTAAGCATGTTTTGAGTAAATATGACATTATCATGTTTAAGTGAATAAATATGGAATTGACCCTTTTAATTAAACAAATATATATATTCAAATTTGAATGATCATTTTTTTTTCTTTGTTTTACCTCGATGGATTATTGATCATAAGGTCTTTTAACAACTTTATTGGTTCTTTTCGTAATAAAATAATGAAATGAATAATAAACATTCATTTGCTATAGAAGACCAAATTGATTACTAGCATGTTCTTTTTACGGATAAGGTTATCCAATTATTATCCATGTAGTTTATAAATCTGTTCTCAATTTGAGTTAAAAATTGTTCAAAAAAATTTGAGTTAAAAAAAGCAACAACACATAAATGTTAAATATCGCCACACATAAATTAAAAAATAGTTAAAAAAATGTATTTAAATTGTTCATTTTCTTTAATACTCCTTTCAAATTTCGATATTTGTCTGTATTTGTTTCATGTACAATAATCATTTTACCTTTTGATGTAAAAAGAAAAGTTACGAAATAAAATACACACAAAAATTGTAATTCAAAAAGTTTGTATATTAATTATAAAAAAAAAATACACAAAATAAAAAAATACAGCAGATAAATTAAATCTAAAAAAAAAATGAACTAGTGAATTTAAAGAAACCAATAGGATATTGACACGTGTCACCTTGTTTGAATCGAATACGTAAATGACCGGTTTCTGGATAAGATATAGGGCCATGCAAAATCTCTGTATTGGACGGCATAACAAACAACATACGAATAGACGTCGTCACCAACTACTACAAATGTTTGACTTGATTGTCCAATGAATTTCTAGGCCTACTTGATTGGAACATCACATATTATTTTATACTACATTATTTTATGCAGGGTCGTCTCGTGGATTTCAGTAGCCCTGTACCATTACCACAAAAAGGCCTTCAAACACACACATATTATACATATGTATAAGTAGTTCATGAATTAATTAAGCTCGAGTCTCATATTGGGTTCATATATAGAATAGAAGTGAATGAAATTTAGTGGCCCTCATCAAGCGGTGGCCCTGTGCAATCGCATCTCTTGCACTCCCCTAAAGCCAGCCCTGATTTTATGAACTATAAGACCGCCCGTAATGGATCCGTCTCTACTCTTTACCTTCGGTCGACCAAACATGTATCGTGGCAGTATGATCAAGTCTAACGTTTTTGCAGAGTTTTTGCGCGTCTTTTAGAACCATAGCTATTATACAGATAGAAATGGATGCATGCTTATGGTTCTGGTTCTTTTTTTGAGGGAAGGTGCTTCTGACAAAATCAGTTTTAAGTGTATTTTATTTATTTTTAGAGTAAATTGCAAAAATCGTCCTCGTGGTTTAGCCAAATTGCATATTTCGTCCGTACTGTTCATTAAGTGCAAAAACAGTCCGTTGACTGCACTGTTTGGTGCGCTTTTGGTCCTTTGACTTAACTGCCGTTAAATGGACTCCGTTAGTAGTTACACTTTAGCCCTTTTGGCTAACCACCGTTGCAGCACCCATCCTTCAAACCACAAGGACGATTTTTGCAATTTTTTTTCGAATTTAAAAAATAATAATAATAATAATAATAATAATAATAAAAAATCCTTCGTTTTCTTTAAAAAAATTTTGAATATTTTTTTTCGAAAGTTTTTTTTATAAAAAAAATGTTTTATATAAAAACATTTTATATAAAAACATTTTATATAAAAACGTTTATAAAAAAGTTTTCATATAAAACGTTTTTATATAAAAAGTTTTTATATAAAGCTTTTCAATATAATAATGTTTTTATATAAAAAATTAAAAAAGTTTTTATAAAACGTTTTATATAAAACATTTTTATATAAAAAACATTTTTTATATAAAAGGTTTTATATAAAAACTTTTTATATAAAAAATATTTTTATATAAAAACGTTTTATATAAAAACTTTATCTAAATATTTTTTTAATATTTTTATATAAAAACGTTTTATATAAAAATGTTTTATATAAAAACGTTTTAAAAAAGTTTTTATATAAAACGTTTTTATATAAAGTTTTTTTTATATAAAAATGTTTTTATATAAAAAGATTAAAAAAAAATTAGATAAAAACGTTTCATATAAAACAACATTTTTATATAAAAACTTTTTTATATAAAAAACATTTTCGAAAAAAAAGTTACTTGACGATAAAAATTATTCAAAAAAAATGGAACAAAAACGGACAAAAACGTAATTTTTTCCTGTTTTTATCCATTTTGTTCATTTTTATCCGTTTTCATCCGATTTTATCTGTTTTCATCCATTTTTGTTTGTTTTATATAAATTGTTTTATATATAAAAATATTTTATATTAAAACGTTTTATAATAACTTTTTTAATTTTTTATATAAAAACATTATTATATAGAAAAGCTTTATATAAAAACTTTTAATATAAAAACGTTTTATATAAAAACTTTTTTATAAACGTTTTTATATAAAACATTTTTTCATAAAAAACATTTTCGAAAAAATTATTCAAAAAAAAAAAAAAAAAAAACGAAGTATTATTTTTTATTTATTTTAAATTCGAAAAAAAATGCAAAAATCGTCCTTGTGGTTTGAAAGATGGGTGCTGCAACGGTGGTTAGTCAAAAGGGCTAAAGTGTAACTAGTAACGGAGTCCATTTAACGGCAGTTAAGTCAAAGGACCAAAAGCGCACCAAACAGTGCAGTCAACGGACTGTTTTTGCACTTAATGAACAGTACGGACGAAATCTGTAATTTGGCTAAACCACGAGGACGATTTTTGCAATTTACTCTTTATTTTTATATTATGAATTTTATTAGGGGACAATTGTTTATATATCCTTTTAAAACTTAAAAATTACATATATATTCGACTTAAACTTATAATTACATATATATCTTTCATAAACTTTAAAATTAACGAATACATCCAAATAATAATTTATATATAAATAAAACTCTAAAAAATATACTTACTAATCCTAAATTGACCATTATACCCTTTAAAGATCTACTAAATAGCCCAAAAGGTTGCAAATGTCTCCTTCGTGATTAAGTGCAATATGTCTCCTTTATACCACACCATAATAATTCTCACCATAATAACGTGAATTGTGGGAACAAAATTTTTAATTTTGAATGAAAGATACATCACGATGTTAAGAGAACTATAACAATTGATGATAACGATATGTAAGTATGCATGAAGGGGCGAAGCCATGATTTCAAGTTAAGGGGGCCAATTTTTTTTTTCTCAAATCATAGTTCGAAGAAATAGAGCAAAACATGATTTATGTTTGGGTGTCGGGGTGCTGAACAACATCTTCTATTCACATGTAAAATGTAAAACCCTAAAAATATAAACGCATAATAAGACTATTTTACCCTTGAAATCAAAATTATTAAAATACGTTTATGATCATTTAACGAAATTTAAAAACTTAACTTATCTATAGTTAAAACTTAACGAATATGTGTACGTGATTGATTTTGTACGACGAAGATTTAAACGTCTCACTAAAATATTGGGCCTTGTCTTTCGTTATTTGGGAAACAACTTGGGCCGAGTGTTTTGTTCGTTTGGATCAAGGAGCCGAGAGCCCAAGATGGGTGTTTGTTCGTTCGTTTGGACCAAGAGGCCGAAGCCCACACACCTTCTCAAAGCCCTAGAACCGAATTTTTCACCACCTATATATACAAACTCATAAACATAATTTGGAACCCTAGTTTTTGCCTCTCCTTTCTTTTTCTTTCTATTCGGCCGAAACCCTAATTTCCCCTTGGTGTCGAGAGTTTGTTTCCAACGAGCTAAGGTATAACAACGTTCTATTCGTCTCACTTTGATACGCCTAATGTTATTATATATTGTATCGTGTTTTGTTTTGAATCGAATCTTGTGTTTTTGGTCGAGCCGTATGAAAACAAAAACAACAAATATGAATCGGATCTAATATAATTAGAGAGCATGTAATGTAATATGTATTGTATGAATTTGTACTAATTAGGTCGAGCCACTATAAAACCGACTCACATATATATAAATGTTATCATGCCTAACAAATTCGAAACCCTAATTGGAATGAAACCCTAAGTGTAATTAATGGTCTAAACATGTGATTATAATGGTTTTAATAAACCCTAAAACTGGACAGCATCATATGTCGAATTTGTGTGTGTTATAGATCCAATTTTATAAGTGCAATAATCTGGGTTTTTGTGGAAAAAGTTTATTTTATGTCTTAGTTAAGTTTTCCAAGTGGTTTGGTCGAATTTGGAGTTGTCTAAGTCGTATTTTTGAATTTTACAAGATCAAGTGTCAAATCTGAGAAAACGGGTCTGAAATTTAGTTGTATTGTTTGATTTTTCATTTTCAAACCATAAGGAATTGGGAGCTCTCCTTTTACAGGAGTGATATTTATGACATAAATGAATTTCTGGGAGTTCTGGGGATTTTTCCAAGGTGTCTAAACAGGTCCAATAAGCGTAAACTTTTAAGGTGTATTTTCTGATTACTTTCTGGACAGGTCTGGACTTGTGATTTTCCATAGGCCATTTGGCATAGATATAGAACCCACCAATTTTTGGAGACTCTTTTAACTCATATGGGAACCTCTGGGATTTTTCATGATTTCATTTGAGCTAAGTAAGTATTTTATAAAAATCGCTAAAGTCTGGTCCGAATATTAGTTTAAGAAACTGAAAGATAAAATACGATATCAATAGGTAACACACTTACAAATGCATAAGAAGCTTATAAAATGAGAATATACTTATAACTCTAAGAATGTTAATGCGAGGAATCCGTTATGACTTTAATGATTTCTAATAAGTACTCCCTCCGTCCCATATTAAGTGTCCACTATTCATATGCACAAAGTTTTAGAAAATTCCACTAACTACATTCTCCACTAATCAAATATCATTTTCACCCACTAAAGTCTCTTCTCATTGGTTGAAATATTCTATGGACACTTAATTTGGGACAACTAAAGATTCCATTGTAGACACTTAAATTGGGACGGAGGTAGTATTAAATAAATCATAATCTGTGTAGATTCGTTGGAGAAGACGCGACGTTATATCTTCGTGATTCACTCATTCGTTTGCTTTTCTCTCATTTGCTTTAAGGTACAGATATTCTGACCTTTTAAGTAAAGGTTCCTTATAACGTTTTCTTTTCGTTAGCTTTCCTATTCTACTTATTAGGGTTTCCGATGCCATTGCTATGAACCCTTTCCTGATTGTTTGACCTGTTGCTTATCTAAACTTATGTTTTATTGAACCATGCGATATCTGATTTGAACTTTATGTTAGGAAGACTTTTATATGCATATTTGTTGAACCTTGTTATATTTGAATATGAACCTTATGATATGAGTTATCTGATATGTTATTTGTTGAACCTTGTGTTTGATTAAGACCTGTGTCATAATTGAAATTTTGTTTGACCTAAGTTAGTTTGACATCCGAGCCAAATAATAACTAGTCATGGGGGTTCCATGTCCGTGTCAGTGATGCACCTCTGACATGACTCTAGGGCAGTAGAGTGAAGTTCTGCCACGTCCCTTATCTGTTATCCAGTATGAGCTCAAGTTATATTATATGACCAATATATGTTTGTGGGGCGTATGGATGCATCCTAGATCTGATCTGTTATCCGATCTGATCTGTTATCCGATATGATTTGTCTACTCCGACTTATTTTGAGATTGTTTCTATATAGTTATGATGTTTTTGATATGATATGTTCTGGGCTCGTGGTAGTTAACTAAATCTTTATATGTTATTTCTATGTTAAGTATTCTGATTATGATTCGGTATGATCAAGTGTTAATAATTATGTGCTTGGCTTATTATATGTTATTATATGTGGTTATGCTTTTGTATGTTTATGTGACTACCGTCTACTATGCTAGGTTATGATTAATATGTTTAAATATGATTCGCATGCTGTCATCTGATGTCATGTTAGTTTATCGTCATGTGAATTCGTTGATCTGTGAGATGAATGTGCTAGTGTGAAAGTGAGTATTCTATAAGTTTAGTATGTATATTTTGTTCAGTTAATTTTGTGAACTTTGCTTATACGTTAGTGTTTTATCTGCCTATGTGACCTGCCATGCTTAAACTCTGCTGATGTTAGGATTTCATCTGAGAACTGGTTTAGCTTATGATATCTGTTTTGATAATTGCTAATGGTTATGCTATGTTTGGTTTGGTCTATTTAATTATAGTTTGTCTACTATGTTTCTATTTGCTTGTGAGACTGCCATGATTTGGACTGCTATTTCCGCTGCTGCAATATTGAATTAAGTGTGTTAAGTGAAGGTTAATTAATTTGTTGAATGCCATGTTTATTTTCTAGAAAGTGTTTCCGTTAGCCTTAGACTTTTCGTTTGGTTTATATGTAATCTATTTCTTCTTGATATGTTAAGTGTCTGGTTATTTTGATGTGTTTGCGTTGGAGTCATCAATATGCTATGTGTTTGTCCTTGATTGCTAATTGTTTTTCCGGGTTTCTGTGCAATTGTGTTTCTGCAGAATCCTCAATTATTCATTATTCTCGTTCCGCTACGATTTTGTTATTCGTTTCTTTGTTCAATTCGTATTTATGTTTTTGTTTAGTTTTTGTTTTGTTATATCTGTTCACTGGGCTTTGTAAGCTCAACCGCATTTTCTTTTCCTGCGGCAGGTATTTTAAGCATTCAAGATGAGCTCTTGGGATAGCTGATCTGGGTTGAGAGTAGAGACGAGAGCAAGATTTGACCATAGAGATCTTAGAATTATTTTGGTTATTAAGTTATTTATGTTTTTCTTTTGAAAATTTCGTAAAGACTTTCGCTTTTGTATAGTACTTAAAGTTCTGATATGAAACTGTATTTGTGATATCTTTACCCTTGTCGGGTTGGGGTGTTACATAAAAAGAATGAATTGTTCTCTTCATGGTCTACCTATGACTCCCTAAGTCAACCTAATATCATAAATTTTTTTGTAAAAAAGTAAACATCATGTTAATAATAATAACCTTGAAATCTCATAAAGTTTGTTAATTTGCTAACTTGGAATTAGGGGTAATTTTGTTGTCAAATGTCAAGTGATCACAGCAGTTCAATTGGGCTTTTCGCCCAAAACCGCCTTCCGGTCATCCGACTGGTACACGGTTCAACCGATTCAACCGGACAAATCAACCCGGGTTTCAAAACATTGGTTATAAGGCCTCGCATCAACACCTGCTGAGTTATAAGGTTTTTTTTTTTTTTTTTTTTTTTTTTGAATTAAGTGTGAGGTTCAGGGGTGTCTTATAATTGAGTGATGAAAAGAGATTGTTTTTTGATTATGTCAGGTTTAGAGTTATAGAATAAAAGTGGTGAAATGACAACACGTTTTGATATAAAAGAAGTCCTATAACTTAAAAGAATTGATACTCATACTACATCTTTTGATGCATGCATTAAAAGATGTGATGTAAGTATTAACCCGTAACTTAACTTATGGACACCTATGTGTTCTTAGGGTATGTTTGGTATCCCACTATGAGAATGAGGCTATAACTATTAAAGTGATTAAAGGTGTTTGTTTAAGATGAGAGGGTCCACCACTATGGTAATGAATGATAGATATAATCCATACTCCATATATATCAAGAGAGCTAAGTATGGATCTTTCATAGGTGAGAGACCCACCACTACTATCAAACTCATACTCATTATCATTCATGATAGCATACCAAACACACCATTAATATACTAAATCAATCATATGAAGAAATTGTGTCTGATTTATTGTGTTTCAAAGTGTTTGTCTTCATTCTATCTTTTTGTAATTTTCTTTTGTGTCGATGGTACACCTCTCGAGTGATGTTAACTTGTTAAGTGTAGGTTTCTCCATGTATCTATGAGTTTCTTCTATCCAAAAAGTGTTTTGAGTTTATGTCGATACCAAATAATTTTTGTATGCGGACAAATGAAAAATGTGGTTTCAAACTGATATCAAATTATTTTTTTGTATGTATAACAAAAAACAAAACATAGTCGGTTCAGGCCTAGAAAAATCAGGATCAAAAGATAGTAAGTTAAAAACGTGTTCAAATTGATAAGTTATTAGGAACTGGCAGGGTACTCGCGCGTTACGGCAGCGGGTATTTTATGTTGATTAATCGGAGGATTAGATTTCGATGAGGCTTGTTCACCCGTTTGTATTGGTTCCAACGAGTCTTCGCCGATACGTTTTCAGATGACTTTTATTGGTTAGCCGAACTGGTGGCGACTCCGGTGCTTGATTGAACCCGTTGGCCCGATCCGGTTTTCAAAACTATATATACCATCAACATGTTAGCTTGTATGAAGGTTTGTTTGTTTTATTAGTTTGTACAAATTGTATAATAACATGAACTTTCATTTTAATGATGTTTTAAAAATAATATTAATTAGTGTGTTTAATTAGTTTATACTTTGGATTATGTTATAATTGGAATAGATTGTAAATTTTGAAAATATTATTATACTTTTTAGTAAGTGACTGTTTTAATTGGTTTTATTTAATTTGGTATATATGTTTTTAATTAGTTGTACAATGTGAATATATCATAGTACTTTTAAGTAATGTGGTATTTTAATAGGAGTATTAATTATTTGTTAATTTAATGCTTTATTTATTCTATTTAATGTTAGAAATGTGTTTTAATTAGTTGTATTTTTAGCTTTATAACTTAATGCTAAATTTTAATACATTAATTCCCAATTTTGTTTTAATTATGGGCAAGATATTGAATTTCTATAATAAGCAAGCTAAATTTTTAAGTATTTCTGTTTAAAGAAGACATAAATACTTTATAAAGGAGTAAGATAGTATATCATGAATAATAATTAAAATTAGTTAAACCTCTAAAATTATGACAAGTGTCCCAATGATATAAGAGCAAATTACCAAATTAAGGCAAAAAAAACACCCTTGGTTCAAGACTTTGTCATTTTTTACATTTTTTTTTTCATTTTGGTAATGCTCAACTGTTCAACTCCACCCATTTAGTGACACGTGTCCATGCCTTGTACTTTTTTTTAAACACCTTTGGCCCACTATAGGTAGAGTCGAGCAATAAACCAGTTGAGCATGACACGTGTCATTAAAATGGGTAGAGTCGAGCAGTTGAGCATGACTAAAATAGAAAAAATATACAAAAAGTGACTAAGTCTTGGATCAAATGTGTTTTTTTGGGCTTAATTTGGTAATTTTCTCATAATATAGTCGGCATATTAGTAGTCTTATTACGACCATCCGTAATGGATAATAAGATCGGTCATGCGATTTGGACGCGTCCCTTTTTCACATGGGGTTGGTTATATGGTCTTGGTCACACTTTAAAGAATGGGTCGTATACTCTATCGAGTCATCTTCATTTGTTTGTGTGTGAGTGCATGTTTTTAAATTGTTTTTGTTGGGTAATTTTGTGTTTAAGTGAGATATTTTTTTAATGACCACGATCATCTTATTATACTTACTTGGTCATGAGGTTATAGTGAGATGGTGTTGATTTGGTATTAGTGATCGTGATCGCCATTAGAGCATCCCCATTCATAACACCATAACACCAATAACACCGTCCACGTCAGCGCCACATCAGCTTTAACATTTAACATTAACATCCCCAAAAAACACCCACAACCATAACATCCCAATAACATCAATAACACCAATAACATTTCATATTTTTAATTTCAACCCCTAAACTAAAACAAACACTTCATTTATTAAACTAAAACAAACATTTCATTAAAACTAAAAACATATTACAATACGAGATTAAAATATATATATATATATATATATATATATATATATATAGACAAGCGTTCAAATGAGAAGTCTATTTTTTGTGAGAACGCGAGAAGAGATCTGGACCGTAGGATCAAGTAAATCTGATTTTGGGCGGAATGGCATTATTGTAAATATTGGACGAAATTTTTAGGGGTCTAAGTGAATTATCTTCATTTGCTTTCATACCCCTAAAGTTTATCCCGATTTTCTCTCTCTCTCCTTCTATCACACTTAAACACACACACAAAAAAACACACTCAAACTTAACTAGCAAACCAGATCTTGCTATTAACTCTATATCTGCCATCTTCTTCATCTCCATCGTCTCCGTCACCGCATCTTCATCATCTCCGTCACCGCATCTCCGTCACCGCCGTCATCTCCGTCATCTCGTTCTTTCTATATCCGGCGTTTATTGCGGTATTGGATCTCTAATTTATATTTTTCTGTTTAAATCTGATTTAGTTTTTAACTGTTTAACAACTTTTTCTCCGGCGTTGACTCAGGTGTTGACTCCGGCGTTGACTATGTCATGAATATGTTTAATTGATTTATTTGCTTTATTAGACATCTATTTTTTGCACATGTGAAGATTTTTATTGGTTTATTAGGTTCTGTTTGTTTACAGTTACTATCTAATGATGTGTTTGTGAAATAATAGTTTTACGGATTAGGTTTTTGATGTTTAGAGATGAATTAAATTGCATAAATCATAGTTTTTTAGGTTTAATTCAGGTGCATTTGAATAATGTTGAGATTAGTGATTATTTAAGTTTTTAAAATTTATCTTCACGAGTGAAGAATATCAGTAAGCAATGTAATTTTGAGGTTATTATCGGATTTAAGTTTAGTTTAGAGTATCTTTTGCATGTGAATAATGTTGAGATTAGCGATTATTTAAGTTTTTAAAATTTATTTTCACGAGTGAAGAATATCAGTAAGCAATGGAATTTTGAGGTTATTATCGGATTTAAGTTTAGTTTAGAGTATCTTTTGCATGTGAATAATGTTGAGATTAGCGATTATTTAAGTTTTTAAAATTTATTTTCACGAGTGAAGAATATCAGTAAGCAATGGAATTTTGAGGTTATTATCGGATTTAAGTTTAGTTAGAGTATCTTCGCATGTGAATTTAATTTTTTAAAATTTATTTTCACGAGTGAAGAATATCAGTAAGCAATTGAATTTTGAGGTTATTATTGGATTTAAGTTTAGTTTAGAGTATCTTTGCATATGAATAATGTTGAGATTAGTGATTTAAGTTTTTAAAATTTATCTTCACAAGTGAAGAATATCAGTAAGCAATGTAATTTTGAGGTTATTATCAGATTTAAGTTTAGTTTAGAGAATCTTCACATGTGAATTTAATTTTTTAAAATTTATTTTCACGAGTGAAGAATATCAGTAAGCAATGTAATTTTGAGGTTATTATCGGATTTAAGTTTAGTTAGAGTATCTTCGCATGTGAATAATGTTGAGATTAGCGATTATTTAAGTTTTCAATGTTGTTAGGTCCATGAGGTTTTGTGAGTTGTTGGAATGTATGAACATCAATTTAGCCAAGATGGCATAGTCCCATTGAGTCTGTTGTTATATCAATTTATCCTGTGATGTTATGTGTTTTGTGCATGATGGTGAAGGCTCGTTTTGTTTCACTTTGTCTGTTTTGTGAGGTCATTGTTTTTTACAGGCTGAGTTGGTGTATCAGTCTGATTGATTTAATGGTTTAGTAGAATCACTATGTTCAACTGATTCAGATGTCTTATCAGTGGGATTTGTTTTTGAATTATGAGCTAAGTAGTTTTTGTTAGTATCAGTTGAGGCATACATTCTGCAACTTTTCTGAACTAAAAAAGTAATAATAGCATTTTTTTGGAATATAAGTAAAACTAACTTCTTTAACTGATTCCTTATGTGATCATTTTAAAGCTGTTAGCTTATCTAGCTTTGTTTTATTTTTTGAGATAGTGCTGTTTTTTCTAGATTGTTATAATAAAATAGTAAGCTTCACTGATATGGTTACTTTAAAGTGGTATTATTGTTCCTACAAGTAGGTACATTTATAGAAATCCTTTGTCAATGATCATTGAATTTCCACATTCTCTTTCAAGTTTTAGGCAATAACGTTTTTGAAAGTCAATAACTACTATACCAGAAGGAACTATATAGGGCAGTGGCAATAACGTTTTTGAAAGTCAATAACTAATGCTAATGGCAGCCGTCACCTACGATTATATAGCTAATGCTAATAACTTTGTGATAGTCAATAACGTTTTTGAAAGTTTATATAGCTAATGCTAATGGCATCCATCACCTACGATTATAAGATAGGGCAGTGAATTTCCACTTCTTCTTTTCACTGGTTAGGCAACCTGTTGCAAATAGATAAACTATCTTTTTTGCAATCGTTGAACTATTGTTAATTATATTCCTTGATGCAGGCAATAGTTTCAAGGTTAGAGAGGTTAATGCAAATCTGCAATTGATAACTTTGTTGTTCTAGGACACTACATCCTGGTGATCGTGAAAAACCAGTGGGCTGTTTCTAAATAAATCATATGGCTAATGATGGAAAAAGGAAGTGTTCAAGTTGTGGAGAATATGTTAATCATGATTCAAGAAATTGTCCATTAAAAAAGTAAGTATTTTTTGAACTCTAGCACTTAGCTATTTTTGTTTTCACCTGGGTAAAATATAACTTTCTCAGTTGCTTTTTGTACCATAAAGTAAATCCGTGTCTAGTTAAATCACATATAAATGAATTTAATAATATGTAGACATAGTATATTTTGTCTATTTATACACATGCGCTAATGCCTGTTTAATCACATTCAGTAATAAACTTGATCCAATGAATTTTCGAAATCAGCAAGAAAAGTATGAATATGTCTTAAATAGCTATTTGCTTTTTGATGCAATCATATATTAATTTGGGGATGAACCCATTGTTGAATATAGATCGTATAGACAAGTGCACAAGTGGACAAGGATTCTTAATTGGTTGCGGACAAAAGACTTTTACTGGGATGAGATTAATGGAGCTGATGAAGGAGATGAAGTAGATGGCGAGTAAGAGGAAGATGATCAGGGTGAAGATGTGGAGAATCAGTTGAATCAAGATGCTGAGCAGGAGGATTATGTTGAAGAGATAAGGGATGAGCAACTTGATGATGAGGAGCGTCAAGCTGATTAGGAGAACCCAGGTGGAAATAAGTTCAGCTTAGCAAATGTTTATGCGTAGGAAAACATGATTAGTCAACTTGAAGATATGTTTTAACAAATCAAGGTGAACCGGAAAATGCATAAGGGAGAGAGCAGTGGTTATAGGAAGCATTAATGAAATGGTGTTAACAAGTTTATGATGTTTGTCTATTTATGATTGTTTTAAGTTTGTTTTTCATAAGTGAAAAGTGATTTTTATATGTTCAAGATTCATGCACCATTGTTCATATTTTTCTAAACAAAAAGCAAAGCCCAAATGTTACTCATACTTCTATAGAAGTAACATTTTTAGATTGGAAAGAATCATCCATCCGACTCTAAGGCTCGAACAAGTTATATTTAGCTTGGAAAATGGGAATTTTACCAGCTAAGCTATACAACAGATCCAAACAACATCCATTACTAACAAAGAACAATGACAAAGACAAAAACCATCATCATTTTACACATCATCATTCTAACCCTAACACTAATTTGGAGATCAATTCATAGTCCGTACAACACATCACCATCCATACACCCCAACTGTCTTACAACAACCAACATAAAGATTGTACCAACACCATAACAAAGTACTGAAAATTAAATACTACTAAGGAACAGGACCTAGGATAACATTGCATAAAGATTGTGCCAAAATTATCAAATAACAACTTTTGCTGCTGCATATTTTTCTTTCATTTCTTTTACTGAATGCAATTAGAAGACCTGAAAAATGTTGCATTTCATTAAGAACTAATTTATTGTTTATGAATTAAACTTAAATTAACTTGTATGAACAAATAAAAAATAATATTTACCTGATCTGGTAATATAGTTCGTAATGCATCTGGAGAATCGTTAACCAGATTTTTTCTCGGTCTTCCTCTCTTTTTTTTATGTACTTCGCTTGTTTCAGCAGCATTCTGTTTTTGTTCTGTATCATCAAACACCAAAGAGACGATTCATTCAAAGAGAGGATATACTAGTATTTATACAATCAACATTATCTTCAATAAAAGTTTCTATATTTGAGTATAGAATTAATATACCTGAAGAAGCAGAATCTTTAGCACTATGTTCTCTACCTCTTTTCTTCCCCCTAGCATTTTCCCCCTACCTCTTTTCTTCCCCCTAACATTTTTTTGTCCTCCAGCATTATTACCAGAATTTACCATTTTATCTAAACCACTATCATTGTTTGCTCCAACCAGTGTTTCACTCAAAGCATTCTTATCAATATTCACCGTTTCATCAACATCAATGTTATCGTCATCGGCATCACTTGATGATTCAGGTTTATTATATATTGCTATTCCTTTTTCTTTTCTAATTGATGATCGGCTCATTTTTGTTTTTGTTGGTGAAACAACTTCAGGAGTTGGAATATCATTTTGAAATTTGTCAACATTTTCTTCATGAATAGCATCCCCATCAGTAGAATCAGGACCTTCATTAAGACCAGCAGCAATATCTTCATTCAAACCAGGAGGAATTTCTGTGCCAGCAACAACAGATGCTTTGGCTAAGTTGATCAAAACATCCAAATCAACAATTTTGTTACAACTAACTTCTCGATAAGATGTACTATGTAAAAAAAAGGATGTCCTATGCCTATGTTTTTGGACATGAAAAAACAGAACATACACTACTGTTTTTTATTGTTTTAAAGTATCAACATTATAAAATTATAGGGCAAATTGCTATTACATCTTATTAAAATATTTCTTTACCTGTATTGTTTCCCGTAAGATCTTCAACAAACTCATCATTTGCATTGTTTTCCCCTGTTTAATTAAATCATGAGAATATTTTAAACTTTTAATAAAGAAATATACTCGAGTTTTATAAATATTCAAAATCTTATATATTACTAACCTTTATCATTCATATCATTAAAAAAGATATCTAATCATTTAAATTTTTTACATATGCAAATATAGATTTTTCACATGTGCAACTATAGGGTTTTTTCACATGTGCAAGTATAGATTTTTTTTCAAAAAAGGATGTCCCATGCATATCTTTTGCTAATGTAAAAGAACAAATTGTTACAGAATCAATAATATCATAATCATATCAGTCAAAGAGAGCCAAGTGATCTACTTTTTGGTTAAACTTGAAGTAGTAGCATCTTTACCTGTATCAGTTGTACCAACATTGTTATTTACAGCATCTTCAAAAAATTCATCATTTTGATTCTCTTCCTCGAAATGATCAACATTATTTCCAGTATCTTCAACTGTTTTTCATTAAATCATGAGAACATTTATAACTTTTAATAGAGAAATACACTCTAGTTTTATAAATATTTGAAAACTGTATATATTACTAACCATTATCATTTATACCATTAGAAAAGATACCATCAAATTTTCTTTTCAAATCATTTATCTTTTGATTCTCTGGAAATTTTCTCATTGATTCATTTAACAACTCATTTAACTTTTCTTTCTCATCAATCAGCATCAAAAGATCTGATTCAATCTTTTCTTCAGCAAGCTGTTTAAGAAAAACAAGTAAATTATAATTTATGGTAGCATATAATATTTTTAATGATATCGATTGGTTTTAGGTTTTTTAGGGTTCTTGGCGATCGATCTTTGTTTTTAGGGTTTTACTAGTTTCGTTCTTAATTGCTTAATACTGCTTCTGATTTCGATTTTTGTAATGGGTTATCAGCTTGGGTCTTTATGTTTTATAAACCCTAGTTTATTGACTAGGGTTTTACTGGGTATTGTTTCGAACATCAGACCATATTGTTCGTTGTTCTGAATTGGTTTACGTTTGTTTATGCTGGATTGTATGGGAGAGGAGAACATTAATTCGTCTACTCTTGTTGGTACTGATGGACAAGTGGAGCCGGTTTCACTTGGTTCGACCCCTAGTCATGATGCTTCTAGCCATGACACGCCTGAGGGTCATGATACTTTAATGAAAATTCGTGCTATTGAAAAAGAAATTTTTGAGGGAAAACTTGTTCTTGTGGGTGACGATGGGCAACCATTAAAACCAGGTGTGATAGAGGATGCTAATACTGCTACTAGGACTAATCTTTTTGAGCATCTTAAGGTGCCGCAGTCACAGAAGGAGCTTGAAGAGATGCTTAATGCTATTGGCTATTATTCGAAACCTCCTCAAGATACAAGTGGTCCTATGGCTTCTAATGTTAATGCTAGTAATGATAGTGTTGAAACGAATGCCAATGGGGCTGTTGGTATTGAGAAGGTTGGTGATTATGCTTTGAAACAACCTTCTACATCGTATGCTGGTGTTACTTCTAATGACCCAAAGAAACACACATCTAACTTTCGTAGGTTGGAGTGTAATAAGAAAGCTAATGGTGTGGATCTTTCTGTCCCGATGAAAGTGGTTAAAGAGGTGAACTCTAGGTTTGAGAATACTTTGTATGGGTATTTCCTTGGTCAAAGACTTGCTTTTCCTGTTGTTGATTACTTTGTACGCAATGCGTAGGCTAAGTTTGGTATACAAAAGGTAATGATGAATGCAAAGGGGTTCTTCTTTTTTAAGTTCAATTCGAAGAAAGGTGTTGATGATGTTCTTGAAAACGGTCCTTGGTTGATTAGAAATGTACCTATTATTCTTAAACCATGGAAATTGAACACCAACTTACTTAAAGAGGATTTGAACAACATCCCGGTGTGGGTTAAATTCCATGATGTTCCTCTTGCTATGTTTTCTGATGATGGTCTTAGTCTTCTTGCCACATTGATAGGCACGCCTAAAAGGTTAGATGCTTTCACTAGCCAAATGTGCAAGGACTCATGGGGTCGTAGTAGTTTTGCTAGATGCATGATTGAAGTGAAGTCGGATGAGGTGCTTAGGGACAGCCTTACTGTTGAGATACCGTTACTTGATGGGTCGGGTTTGACTACTGAGAAGATACGGGTTGAATATGAGTGGAAACCACCTCATTGTGATACATGTAAGATTTTTGGTCATACTCCTATTGAATGTCCTAAAGTTGTTAAACCTCCTGCTCAGCCTACTAAACGTGTTAATGATGGTTTCAAGACGGTTAATAACAAGAAGAAGGGAAAGCATGGTGGGTCTACTATTCCGGGTCAAGGAGGGTTTACTAAACCTGTTGTGGGTAAGCAGTTTCAATATCAACCCAAAAAAACTCCTCTTGAACCTAAGAAAGTGGAAGTCACTAAGAAGAATGCTTCTAATGTGGCTAGTTCGAGTAGAACAAATATCTCTACATCTAACCAGTTTGATGCTCTTAATAAGGAAGATACGGATGCGTTTGGTACTCCTTCTAATGACACCAACAAGGATGTGGATTCTGGTAGTACAATGGAAGTTAATGAAGATAAGTCTACTAAGACAGGTACTGCATCACAGGATCCCCTTGTGAGTGATTTGAAAGAGATGGAGTCGGATGTGGCTCCTAACACTAGTAATTCTTGTAATCCGCCCGCCACTTCTACTAAGAGAGTTAACCCTTTTTCTAAAGTGGGAGATATCGTTGTTTCTGATTCTGAAGATGAGGTGGTTGCTAACCCATTTGATGAGTCTGTTAATCTATTCGGTGGTGGCCAAGAGTATGAAGATGAGTATGATGACTATGACTACGATGACTATGCGAAGCAGGTTTCTGATCTTCCAGGGAATTTGGATGCCTTTAATGCCATGTATGGTACCAAGCTTCAAGGACCTAGGAAGTAATTTTCTTTCATTTTATCCTATGTTATCATTAGAGTAGTGGTTTGTTTTCTTGTTTAGAAAATAGGTAGTATCTTGTTATGTAAACTTTATGCCTATGTAACGGGCTGAGATATGGGATTTCACTCATATCCATTGTACTTCAACGTTTCTTTGGTTAATATATTTACCAGGGTGCAGGATTACTCCCCTTTACCCAAAAATATAATATTTTTAATGATTTTTTCACTTGAAAAAAATTATACAAAATTTTAGAGTAAAAAGTACCTTTGATTCTAAGTCACTCCCAATAATATCCTCTTGTTTTGGTAATAAACCAAAACCTCCTTCCTGAAGTTCTATTTTTTCTCGGAACTTCATGAAAACTGACTTCCACTCTGTTATAGCTGGCCTATTTCTATGAATTGGAAAACGGTCACATCTTGTTGAGTCAAGATATAAAAGCTACATGTTAAATTATTATGTTAATATTGAATTCATACAAATTATATAAGCAATATATGTATTTATATATAATGAATGATTTACTTACAGTCATAAAAGTGATCGGACCAACAAAGTAGTTTGAAACTTTGTAATTCCATTTTCTTATGCTTGGTTCTAAACAATCAATTATGAACTTGCTCCAATTCACAGTTTCTGCTTTCTCCAGGATAGCATCATTTATTTTTGTCAAAATAGATAAGTTACATGCTCCTGAAGATTCACACATACCCATCGTGTTCGCAAAGAGCATTAGAAAGTTCATTTTAAATAGGTTGCCACAATCATTTGTTGTAATTATAACATCTATTATATCATTTGGTCGGATGTTATTTTTTCCAGATTTTGATTGAAACTGTTGGAACCATTGTTTGATGAACGGATCATCTGCATTTTTTTCTTCGAAACACTCTATTGAAATTCCTCCAACAGGTATACCCAAAATTTGATGAACTTTATCTTCAGTAACATCAATAGAACCATTACTTAATGGTAAACTCATTTTTTCAATGTCAAACTTTGAAATAACATAATACCCTAAAGCACCTGGAATATCATGTATCTTCATACCAATCAAACTTCCAAACCCCATTTCAATCAAACATTTTCTTCTCTTGGCATTTAAAACGTTCATAGTGGAAAAAAGAGTTGTTGCTGCCGTCTTTGTTCTAATAGAAACTTTCTTTTTAGCATTTTTTTTGTTTTTTGGTCATTTTTCCCTTGTTTGTTTTTAACTTCTTAGAAGATACATGTCTGGGGCCTGAAGAAGTAGAAGCTTCAGTACTTTCCTTTGTCTTTCTTCCTTTTCTTTTACTTGTTCCTTCATCATCTATTACTTTTTGGCTTCTTGTTATTCTTTTTTCTGTAATTTTCTTCTCAACAATTTGGCTTCTTGTTATTCTTTTTGAGTTCTTCATATTTAATTTCTGTTAAGATATACAAACAATTACATATGTAACTATTAGTTTCATTTCGTCATTTAAAAGGTTTAACAAATATCTAAATCTTTTCATATGTGAAAACTTTAAACTTTTCTACTAAATTAGTGGGGTATTTTATCAAATAGCTTGTGTCCTATTCCTAATATTCCAGTCAATCACATTAGCATTAGTAATAAACAAAATAAGCAAGCTTAACGAAGTTTCTAATATTCCAACCAATCACATATTCCAATCAATCACTATGTTTTTTACATCTAAGCAATTAAATTAGATTTTCAATTCGGGTTTAACAAACAGCTTAAACTTTTCACATGCGAAAACTTTAAACTTTTTCTACTAAATTAGTGGGGTATTTTATCAAATAGCTCGTGCCCTAGTCCTAATATTCCAATCAATCACATTTTCCCTATTAATAAACAAAATAAGCAATCTTACCGAACTTCCTAATATTCAAATTAATCACATATTCCAATCAATCAGCATATTTTCATAGATATAAGCGATTAAATAAGATTTTGAATTCTACCTTTCTTAAATCTGATGATTATAATATGCTTGCTGTTTTTGATTGATTATCTCAAAAATAGCCGATGATTATTTTTCTCTCTTTTAACTGAGTTAGGTAGGAGTGTGTGGTTGATTTTATCTGTGTTGTCTTTAACTGAGTAAGATAGGACTTACATAGGAGTGTGTGGTTGACACCGGGTATAAAATGTGAAAATAAATTTTAAAGATTAAGGATCTGATTTCAAAGATTAAGGTGAGATGGGAGTCAGGTCGGAGTAGCTCCGGAGAATTGCATATTAAGGATGCCACTCAAGGAGCACTTCAAACATCAGTCATGGACGTTTTGCTACCGGATCCTTTGACATTTAGTTTTAGGCTTGCTAGAACCCGTTCATCACAAGTTGATAAAGAAGATTCAAAAAAACAATCTATTACAAAAGATGGTTCTGCTTCTATCAAAGGTTCTATCCGGGCAAATGACATGACTCCAATGGAAGTTCTAGTTCGTAACAACACTAGGGATTCTATAAAGATGCGTCTTATCATATCTTGTTTATGACAGCTTACAAAAACAGATAAAGTTAATTTGTTTCTAGAAGATACTCTAACTAAACTTAAATCTGCTAATAACCTTAAAACTTCATTACTTACTAATAATCTTCATGCGCAAAGATACTCTAACTGATCTAAATCCGCTAATAACCTTAAAACTTCATTCCAAACTGAAAATCTTCACACGCGAAGATAATTTTACTAATCATAATCCGCTATTAACCTCAAAACTTAATTACTTACTAATATTCTTCACTCGCTAAGATACTCTAACTGAACTAAATCTGCTAATAACCTTCAAACTTCATTCCTTACTTAAAATCTTCACACGCGAAGATAATGTTACTAAACATAAATCAGCTATTAACCTCAAAACTCAATTACTTACTAATACTCTTCGCTCGCGAAGATACTC
Organism: Chrysanthemum seticuspe; assembly: GCA_019973895.1. Lineage (NCBI taxonomy): Eukaryota > Viridiplantae > Streptophyta > Magnoliopsida > Asterales > Asteraceae > Chrysanthemum > Chrysanthemum seticuspe. Next base: position 4,171,849 of record BPTQ01000001.1, on the reverse strand, counting down.
TAACTAACTAAATCCGCTAATAACCTTCAAACTTCATTCCTTACTGAAAATCTTCACACACGAAGATAATTTTACTAAACATAAATCCACTATTAACCTCAAAACTCAATTACTTACTAATACTCTTCACTCGCGAAGATACTCTAACTGAACTAAATCCGCTAATAACCTTAAAACTTCATTCCTTACTAAAAATCTTCACAAGTGAAGATAATATTACTAAACTTAGATCCGTTATTAACCTCAAAACTCAATTACTTACTAATATTCTTCACTCGCGAAGATACTCTAACTGAACTAAATCCGCTAATAACCTTAAAACTTCATTCCTTACTAAAAATCTTCACACGTGAAGATAATTTTACTAAACTTAGATCCGTTATTAACCTCAAAACTCAATTACTTACTGATATTCTTCACTCACGAAGATTCTTTTAATATACTTAAATAATCAGTAACTCGCTAATCTTGATAATCTTCACATGTGACTAAATTCATAATATCAAATAATCTATGACTTATGCAATCTAAATCATCTCTTAACATTAAACACCTAATTCAAAAACTAAGCAATTAAATTAGATTTTCAATTCGGGTTTAACAAACAGCTTAAACTTTTCACATGCGAAAACTTTAAACTTTTTCCAATCAAATAGCTCGTGCCCTAGTCCTAATATTCCAATCAATCACATTTTCCCTATTAATAAACAAAATAAGCAATCTTACCAAACTTCCTAATATTCAAATTAATCACATATTCCAATCAATCAGCATATTTTCATAGATATAAGCAATTAAATAAGATTTTGAATTTTACCTTTTTGTTAAATCTGATGATTATAATATGCTTGCTGTTTTTTATTGATTATCTTAAAAATCCAAGCCGATGATTATATTTCTCTCTTTTAACTGAGTTAGGTAGGAGTGTGTGGTTGATTTTATATGTGTTGTGTTTAACTGAGTAAGATAGGACTTACATAGGAGTGTGTGGTTGAGTTTTATCGGTCACGTGTGTATATTAATGACTATATTTTTAATCGTTTTTTGACTGCAACTTTATATTTGGATTAAGTGTGGGCCTAAAAAGGCTTTCAAACAATTCTAATGTCCACAATCCAAGTCCACTAAACATCCTTTGTAACGTTTATAACCAATTATTTTTTTTAATATTAGAAAAGTTTATATCGTTTACATTTTCTTTAGTTGTTAACCCATTAAATTCAAGAAATTACCTATTAAATGATATAAACAAAAGAGTTAAGGAAGAATAACTAAAAGTGTTTTTTTAACTATTAAAAGTGTTTTTTCAAGGTATACATTTTACATTTCCGAGAGTTTCTTTTATACTAGAAGAAACCCTTAACGTCATTTACTAGATAACGTGTAAAGGAGATATGCATTATCACTTCGTAATATAATTCATGCATATACATTTCTCTAACAAATTTCTAAAAATAAACATGTTTGACTATTTACTATAACAATATAAATACTATACCAGCAAGAACTTTATATTTTACTGCAGGAACCACATACGCCAGCAGCAATGTACTATTACAATTTTAATAATTTCTAAAAAGCCTCCCCTAAACTTTAATTTTACAAGGTTAATTTCAAGTTTCTACATAAATCTCGGCTTTCAAAAACTTGTGGATTGATACATGATCTTTAGCGCCAAAAACATACTTTAGCGGCAGCAATGATAAGACACCAGCAGCAACTTACGTATGTTCTTTTTCCTGTCACCAATCAATTTAACATTACATATCACTTCCAAATGTTCAAAGACATTTCAAAGATATATTTTCTCATAAGTGATCATTATAAAGCAAATAATTAAAACTGACCACATGCAGGATTAAGTGAATCAACATGACCATTCAAGTTATCAGCATCATTCACACATTAAGTTTCAGTCATATCATATCTTTCAATAACTGAACTGCGAAAGCATCTGCAAATAGCAAACCACACATGTTGAATCATAGTAAATTATAACACAGTAAAAGATATCTTAATGACAATTAAAAAGAAGCAGCAACATGTTTCAGTCATACCATAATAGTTATTTATACTTATATACCTCAATTATACAGTGCATTTTGATTTTCTTCACAAGTGAAGAAAACTTAATAAAAGTTTAGATCACCTAATTGAAGATATTACAACTACACTTATTTCGAACTTATATACCTCAATTATCCAATGCATTCTGATTTTCTTCACAAGTGAAGAAAACTTAATAAAACCTTAAATCGCCTAATTGAAGATACTACACATGTGAATATAATTTCACTAAAATAATTATCACTTCCTAATATAAACTACAAGAATCCCTAAACGATATTTACTATAAAACTTTGTAGAGAAGATATGCATTATCACTTACTAATATATTTCATGCATATCCCTTTCTCTAACAAACTTATAAACATAAACTGATTTGAATATTATTATAACAATATAAGTACTATACCAGCAAGAACCAGTCTGCATTCACATAGATGTCGACTTCCAAAGATTGTTGATTTATATATGATGTTTAGAAGCAACAATAAGACAACAACAATAGACTTTAGCAGCAGCAACGATAACACACCAGCAGCAACATAAGTAGTAACCACCAGCAGGAGTAGATTTAATGAGCCTTTACCAAGTAGCTACTCACTCTTGGGCTAGCTAGTCCTTTGGTGGAATTATGCCATCACCCTGGTGAACTAATAACCAGTCCAACTCTTGGAACGTGAATCATTGGTGAGTTGGAAAACCCTAATGATTTTGTGCAAATCATCACAGCCATCAACGGATTTGACATGTCTTTACCTGTAACCGTTTTACTCAGGGCTAGCCATGGTTTTCCACTGCCTTTACCACAAGCCATGAACTTGTGAGCTAGCCAACTCTTCATCTACACAGATATGGTGAGTTGAGCACCATACAATTTTTGGCAATTTGTCAGCCATTAACGGATTTGAGGTCTCTTTACCAGAGCCGTTTGCTCATGGAGTAGCCAATGTTTTAGTTTATTAGACCATGGTACATTGAGAACCATCTTATTTTGAGTAAGTCAGCAACTGTCAATGGATTTATGATCACAGCATTTGTTTGTTTGAAAACATAGCACTTCAAAAAAAAAAATTATTATATGCAAGTTACTTTAAAAATAATTTTTATTTTTATTTTTACTTATTTATTTATTTATTTATTTATTTATTTTTTATTTTATTTATTTTTTAATTTTACCATGAACCTGAGCATTAACAAGTTGATTTTTAATGAACCTAACCAATTTCTCAGCAGTAGTTAAGTCATTACCAACAACCATTTTTCCAATCTCTAACTTGTGCTTAAGCATCCTTTCCATAATCTTGGCCGTCAACGGATATGGCACATCCACAAACATATATAGCACTTCTCCAGTCATAGTCTCCAATATGTGAACATTCGAGAAGGGGTATAACCTCCAACTCCTCACTTGCCAAAACTGTTGGTTGGACCAAATTGAGTAAGCATCTCCACCTTCAAGGGAGTCCATCAATACCTTTAAATCATTCCAAAGCTTGAGACCAACCCCTGAAGCAGTGTTCGTTGCATAATGATTATCCACCATTGCATAGAGATACATTAAGTCTTTTTTATTCACCATATGCAAAATTTCCTTAAGAAAGGTAAAGTACTTGGTGACACCATTATTCCATATTATTGAATTTATTTCTCCCAGAGATGCAAACACGATTTCCCATGCAGCAATATCATTCCGAAGAAGAGGGGGATCGTCATTAGGTTCACTCTCAGAATCAAACTTAAGAAAAACATGATCATCCAAGTCCTCAATTGGCTTAGGAACAGGCTTCTTAGCCAAAGACTTCCTTCGTTTCCTGGAAGAGGTACGTGAATAGATATTCGGAGTAGAAACAAAAGGTATATGAGCTTTAGGTGTCTCCACAGAAGCAACAGCAGGAATGGAGGGTTTGTCACCAGAAGAAGCAAAAGGCGCAGTAACCAACTCCACATAAGAAAAGGTAGTATCAGCAGTAGGTTGACTAGACCCATCATGTTGAGAAGAAATGATCGGTGCAAAACCGTCAAGTTTGCTCACACAAGCCGGCCACTTGTGAATGGCCGACCGTAAGAAACTTCAAACAGTTTAAACACCAATGCAATGAAGATCTGGAGAGAATAGGGTTTCCCCGGGTCGTTATGTCCCAGCGAGCTATGCAATGGATCACCAAACGTATAGTGATCGAGAAATTTGAACAGAAAAAGGGATTGAATGATTATAACTAAGGAAAAAGTTTATAAATTACAAGGCTTAAATGCAAATTAAAGGAAATTAAAAAGATAAAAAATTATTAAATAAACGCTATCACTATTTGCAAAATGATGTTTTTGATTTTTCTGTTTTATAAAACTGAATTAAAAACTACGTTACGTACAACAGAAAATGTGAAAATAAAGCAATATAAATCCTAAAAATATGCAAAATGATATTTTTACAAACCTAATGGTAAAAGAAAATTTATAGAAAAAGAAAATTATTTTTATAACTAATTATCTAATTATTATTAATTAAAAACTATTTTTAACTATTTAATAATAGCCTAAAATACAAGAAAATATGAAATAAAGCTAGAAAAATAAATTTATGACTTGGAAAAATCTAAAATAACAAAAGAGAATTTTCAAAACTATTTTTGTATTTTTCTGATTATTTTTCTATTTTCTAGGAATTAAAAACTATTTAAAACTAATTAAATTGCTTAAAAATACAAATTTAACTAAGAAAAATTTGGAAAAATATTTTTTTGGCTTTTTATATTTATCTTAACTTAGGAAAATTGAAAAATTATTTTTTTGAAACTTTTCTTAATTAATTGTATTAAATGCTAATTAAAAAGTACCAAAAATTGATTTAAATCAAGAAAAATAGCAAACTAACTTAGAAAAATCTGAAAAATTCAAGATAAGCTTAAAATAATATTTGGAATCTAGGAAAAATATAAAAAACAGGGGTTGTGTACAAGAAATTGAGGCTGCAGTGTAAGGTGCTAGTGAATAAGCACTTTGAAATAAGCAAATGAACACCAATAAGCACCAACTGAACACAGAAGCTCTAAACTGCTAAAAGTACTCAAATGAAACTAAAAACAACAAGCTTAAACCTCTGAATAGCAATCTACACAGATTTGACTTATTTGAGCTTAAGGCTAAAAATCAGTTTTGGGCCACTACTTGCAGCCTAAGAACAAGCTATCAAATAAGCTAGGAATTAAAAAACAGATAAAGGATCCTATACTAGACCTAACCAACTACTTATGAACCAAATTAGAGCCCTGGACAAGCTCAAATGAGCTCTGTGCAATCCCTGCACAAGACTGAAAAAACTCAGTTTACACTGAGTTTTGTGAACAGGGCAGCTGAGGCCACATTCACAAGCTGATTTGGAGCTTTTAAAAATTTTACAAAAATCCACAAAAATGACTATAAGAAAATAGACCAAGGGAAGATTTTAAAACCACAATTTCCACTTAGTTTGACCCAGAGATGAGTAAATGATAAATCATCTCAGTTGGCTCAAAATGGCTTTTTCCAAGTTTTGACTTTTGAAGTAACTATGAAATGTTGACTTTGGTGAGATTTGCAATCAACTTGTGGACAAATTATGATATATTATGGTGAAATGGAACTTCTGAAAGCTATTTCTAAGTATTTGAAACACAAATCAAGGCTTTGCTTTTATAAAAATCCAATCAGTTAAGCAATTAAGACAGTGGGTATGAGATTTTGACTTTTGACTAATGTAGGTGCATTTTTATGACTGCAATGAGTATATATAGACTAAACCAGCCTAGAACAACAAGTATCAACAACTGAACTAACCTAAATCACAGATTTGACAGCAATTCCAAACACACCTTATATCCTACTGATTTGCAATTTAACTAAACAAACTATTGATCCAGCTTATATAATCGATCAAACTAAGTCTATCTATCCTAAATACAACTTAATTAACAAATAAAAATCAACCTAGACCACAAGAACAGATTTTGCAATGAAACTTGAAATTAACTTACAAATGGTCCATAGCCACAATGGCTTGAAACAATGAACCCATGAACTCTATCCTATGTTATCCAACCCAATATCTCTGAACCAATCCAAATCCAGCAATGCTTCACCCATTATCCATTTCCAAGACAAATTGAGCTCAGTTGACTTTCATTGACCAAGTATCAAGATTGCTTAAAACTTAAACTTAAGCTTACAAAAAGCTATTATCAGCTTACATAAGCTTATATGAACTTGAAAAGAAGCTATATGAAGCTTGAATTTATGAAATTGAAACTTAAATTTTCAACAGTAAGCACAAGAATATGACATGTAAACACAACTTGAATTGATACTTAGAAATAGTTTATATTGATTAAACAACTTAAAGTGAGTACAATGCAACAAAATATTACAGCTTTCCAACTTAACTAAAACTTTTTTATAAAAAACGACATTAATAAAATTTAAAAACTACAAGACTCCCTTCTCTTGCTTCCCTTAGCTTCTTTTTATATACCAAACTTCTTCTCTCCTCTTTCTGAGCATATCCCACTAATTTCTTGGCCATTGGATGTCTTGAATTGATCTGGGCCATTGAATCAGATTTTGGCGCCAAAACTTGTTATCCACTGGGAGGGTTGAGTGAGGGGATTGAAGGAGCATTAAATGCTTCTTGGAGGTTAGTTGAGGTGGGGGGAACAAGAAAATGTGAGAGTGAGCTGGGGGGATGGGTGGAAGAGTGTTTGCAGAGAAGCAGTTGAAGGGGAAGAAGACTTTGGCGCCAAGGCCTTGGTTGACCAGATTTGACCAGGGATTAATAATACAAAAGGGGGGTCCAAAATGATATTGACAGGGGGTCAAATGGCAAAAGGCAGGGGTCACATGGCATATGATAGGGTCCAAATGGGTATAAAGGGTATTAATAATCATAGGGACCATTAGTGTAAATTCTGAAAAACAAGGGACCATGGCTGCCATTTTATCAAAGTTGCTCCAAGGGCTAAAAGTGACAAGCTCCAAAAGTACAAGGACCAAACTTGACATTTTCCAATTTTCCAAGGACCACTTTTGCCAATTTTCAAACTTGAAGGACCAATTTTGTAATTTCTCAAAACTTTTGACATTTTTCACCAAAGGACTAATTTTGACAAGTTATGATTTTAAAAGGACCTTTGGTGATTTTTATTTTGAAATTATGTGCTCAGGGACTATTTCTGACAATTTTTGAAACTTGGGGGACTGAAACTGCCAATTATGCAAACTTAGCTCATTGTTCATCTGATTTTGAACATTTTGCATCTGAAACATATAAAATGCAATTTTGGAATATTTTCAGTATTTTGATGCATTTCTGAGCATTTTTAAACGTTTTGCAGTTCAGATTTAACCAAAAATGATGAGTATTTACACACTCATCAAGAACCAGCAGCAACCTCATCAAAAGAGTCACAAATATTAGAAGTCTTAAGCCTTTTGGGATAAGGTTCATCTAACAGAGGTTTAGAGCTGCTCAAACTATTCCTATACTTTCCGATATGAGCTTTCTCAAGGGCCCGTCGAAGCCTCTCATATTCTGCCCTAAGCTTTTCATCAGGTAAGCGCTTGACTTGATTCATGGTCCATCCAGAGCTATAGAGAAAGCAACTCTGATTTTTCACAAAATTTCGCATAAACTCTCTTTGTTGAGCTTGAGACATTGGCCTGTCCCGTTTCTCCTTAGCCTTACGTTCAGCAATAGCCTGCTGCTTCTTTTTTATTAATGCAACCATCCTAGTACGATAGTCATCCTCTGTGACATCATCCCCTAATAGTTCCTTTTTAAGAGAAGAGTTTGTTGCAACATTAGCCAAAATATCAGCCCAGTCAGTGTCACTATACATCATAGATTGAGCATCCAATTCTTTTTTTCTCTGGGTGGTTAGGGCGCTAGCCAGTTGTGCTTCTTTCTCAACTTGTATTCTCCTTCCAAATTGTGCATGTTTCTCAGCATGGATTTTTTTTGCAAATTCTTCATCATTGTCATTACTAGTATCAACTGAAGGAACTGCATCACCCTCTCCAAGTTTTTCATCCGTAGTAGTATCAGTTGAAGGAACTGCATCATTCTCTGCAATTTTTTCTTTTTCTAAATTTTTGAACAACTTTTCTTGATCAGAAGAACTGTTATCATCCATCATATTTGTTTTCCCTTTGTTAATGAGGCCAGAAGAATCATTTGTGTCTGCACCAGGAAGAGTATGTATATTTTCATTAGTCACGACCGATTATGGCAATACTAATTAATTATAATTAATTATTAATATATTTGACGTAATATAATCTTTATCAACATTGTTTTTTTCAGCATCTTCTCCTGTTTCATTAAATCTTAAGGATTAGCAACTACTTAATTATGAATATAAACAAGATATAGTCATTTTTAAAATTTTCACATGTGCAAGTATAGATTTGTTTCACATGTGCAAGTATAGATTTTTTTCAAAAAAAGCATGTCCCATCCCTATTTTTTGCACATATAAAATAACAAATTTTCTGAACATTTAAATCATGAACCTGATAAAAATATATGAGGTTTATATTAATTATGTATCTATTTGAAATAGTAGCATCTTTACCTATATCAGTCACATCAACATTGATATTTACAGCATCATTAACAAACTCATCATTTGCATTTTCTATCCCAAAATGATCATCATTATTTCCAGCATCTTTACCTGTTTTCATTAAATCATGAGAACATTTAAAACTTTTAATAGAGAAATATTCTATAGTTTTATAAATATTGAAAACTGCATATATATATTACTAAACTTTATCATTTATATTATTAAAAAAGATATCTAATCAGTTTTAAAATTTTCACATGTACAAGTATAGATTTTTTTCACATGTGCTAGTATAGTTTTTTTTCAAAAAAGCATGTCCCTTTCCTTATTTTTTGCACATGTAATATAACAAATTTTAACAGAATGAATAATATGTGAATCATATCAGTCAAAGTGAGACAAGTGATCCACTCGTTGGTTAAACTTACATAGTTCAATGAACCTGATAAAAATATATGAGGTTTCTACTTAATTATGTATCTATTTGAAGTAGTAGCCTCTTTACCTATATCAGTCGCACCAACATTGATATTTATAGCATCTTCAACAAACTCATCATTTGCATTTTCTACCCCGAAATGATCATCATTATTTCCAGCATCTTCACCTGTTTTCATTAAATCATGAGAATTTTTAGAACTTTTAATAGAGAAATATACTATAGTTTTATAAATATTGAAAATTGTATATATTACTAAACTTTATCATTCATATCATTAAAAAGATATCTAACCATTTTTTAATTTTTCACATGTGCAAGTATAGTGTTTTTAAAAAAAAGCATGTTCCTTACTTATTTTTTGCACATGTAAAATAACAAATTTTCACAGAATGAATAATATGAGAATCATATCAGTCAAAGTGAGACAAGTGATCCACTCGTTGGTTAAACTTGCATAGTTCAATGAACCTGATAAAAATATATGAGGTTTCTACTTAATTATGTATCTATTTGAAGTAGTAACATCTTTACCTATATCAGTCGCACCAACATTGATATTTACAGCATCTTCAACAAACTCATCATTTGCATTTTCTACCCCGAAATGATCATCATTATTTCCAGCATCTTCACCTGTTTTTATTAAATCATGAGAATTTTTATAACTTTTAATAGAGAAATATACTATAGTTTTATAAATATTGAAAATTGTATATATTACTAAACTTTATCATTCATATCAATAAAAAAGATATCTAACCATTTTTAAAATTTTCACATGTGCAAGTATAGATTTTTTTCACATGTGCAAGTATAGTATTTTTTCAAAAAAGCATGTCCCTTCCTTATTTTTTGCACATGTAAAATAACAAATTTTCAGAGAATCAATAATATGAGAATCATATCAGTCAAAGTGAGACAAGTGATCCACTCATTGGTTAAACTTACATAGTTCAATGAACATGATAAAAATATATGAGGTTTCTACTTAATTATGTATCTATTTGAAGTAGTAGCATCTTTACCTATATCAGTTGCACCAACATTGATATTTACAGCATCTTCAACAAACTCATCATTTGCATTTTCTACCCCGAAATGTTCATCATTATTCCCAGCATCTTCACCTGTTTTTATTAAATCATGAGAATTTTTAGAACTTTTAATAGAGAAAAGGATATCCCATCCGTATATTTTTTTCAGAGAAGGTATACCTGTACCAACCGAACAAAGACCAGCAGAAGTACTACCGGAAGCAACACCAGCGGAAGCAACACAACTAGCAGCAGCAACGGAGGTCTGAGCAACAAAAACTTGAGAACTGAACCTCTCAAAAGCTGAGACATATGGTAACCTCTTTAGACGTCTCAAAGTTCTGCGTCTGCTATAGGACATATAAGATGTGTCTGAAACTAGAATATCATCATTAAGCTCAGTTTCCTGGAAAGTAGAATTAAACTCCTCTGTTTGTTCAGGCTCTGCATCCTTTGTATTGGCATCTGCTAGGGAGACACTTGCCAACTCGTGGAGAGCATCCATGTCAATATCATCCTTTGGTGCTTCATTTTCATCCTCCGAGTCAGAAAGCACAGCATATCTCTTACGCTTCTTAAGTTGTACCTCCAAATTATTGACTCTAGCAATCAAATTAAGAACTGCAGTACCAAGTTTTTTTCTGGTGTCCCTGAGTTTTGACTCCAAAGTATCAACCTTCTGCATGCACCTTTTAAGTAAAAAGGACATAGACGTGAGAGTATCAAAATCCTCAGCTCCACCAGTATGTTTACCCGTTGAGTGTAGAGCGTCATTGGATCTTGAAGGAGAAGCATTATAATTACGACCTGGAAAATGTATCATCTTCAAAAGGCTGCCTAGTTGGACTAAGAGTGGGTTGCCTTGTAGAGGTGCCTGGGTAAGCATGGGTGGTGGTATGACTGGGAGGAGATGTTGGATTAGCAGCAGCACCATCGTCTGAAGTAGGATCAGCAGTCTCAAACGTAGAAGGTGGTATATTATTAGTATTTGCATTTGCTTCACCAGTACCATCTATGCCAGGTGTGGGATGTGGTACATTACCTCCAGCAATAACAGCTACACCAGCACCATCATTTCCTGGTGTGGGTGGTATGTTATCACCAGCAGCAACAACTGGACCATTACCATTATTGCCATTAGTCAACATAGCTGGCAACAGGGGCTTATGGATCCCATCAAAATTAGTCTTCATGGTGGCAAATAATTTGGAAGTAAGCCTAACTATGGCCATGGGTTTTGTATCAATGGTCTGAATATCTAATATCATTTGGAGAAACCTAGGGTACATGAGAAATTTAGTTTTAGTATTAGCCGCTATGTTCCCAACCATCTCCCTAAAAATATACCGAGAAAAGTTGTAGGTCCTCCCATCAGATAGGCAAATAATACCAGAGGCAAGAGAGCTTGAAAATTGATCCCAACCTCCTGACTTGGGACTGAGGCACTGAAGTAAGGTGTGAACAAGAAATTTCCATTATGGAGAAAATCTGTTCTTGTAAAAGATAAATGTGCCATCAGTTGGATAACCAAGTGTTGCCATACCCTCAACAATCTGGGTTTGTGTAAAATCAAACAATCCCTCTCCATCATTCAAATGAAGATGAGTCCGAACAGATGATTCAGAAATCACACATTCACTACAATCAATGGTTGCTACAATTTCTTGTGGCCTACCCTCAACATTTCTTATAGAGGCCGTAGTCCAGAATTGCCTGACTAACGAGTCATAGACAATGGCAGGGCAATGAGTCAAAGCATACCTGAGTGAAGAACGTTTTAAAAAGTCAAGGATTTGATGATAATCCTCACTTCCTTTTGATTTATCCAGATAGGCCACCTTGTTATGGTCTCCCTTGAATTTTAAAGTCGCCATTGAATATAATTACCAGCAGATTGATGACAGAAGAAAGAGAGGGGGTATGTTAATTGAAATAGGAAATTGGGGATTTTGAATAGTTACGCTATTTTGTAGATTAACTGCCAATTATATCACATAAAAATATTATTTGACCAATTTAAATGATTTAATCCCAAAAATTACCCTTTTCTCTTGTAATTTAAAAATTGCTCAAAAATTACCCTGCAAATATTAATAAAAATGTTTTGTGCCGAAAAAAGAATAATAATCAAAATATATGAAATGACCGTTATGCCTTTAACTAAAAACAAAACAAAACAGCAAATAATGGTGTTGACCAACAGATTACGGTCAAAAGGACTCAATCGGCCTCAAAAATCCAAGTTTTGGACTCACGGCGACTAAAATCCCAACTTTGAGGCCCCTGACCTGCGATACTTTTGGACAAGTTTAAGGACCAACGGTGTATTTTTATCCTTTATAAGCTTATAAGCAAGGGACACATCGTACTCATTTGGGATTATAACTTAATAACAATCATCTCATTTCTTTTCACCACTTTTTTATGCTTGATTTTCATTGAAGTGCGGTGAATTCACGGATCAAATTATCTTACATATACTATTAATCACAGCCTCTTTTTACGTACACATTTTTTAAACTTATTAGATATTTGAGGAATGGATATGGCTAATCACTTGATTAATATTCACCGCACACATTTGCTCTTTAAGACCATCAAATTTGAAGACGACGATGCATGAACGTTTATTATTTTAATAATTACAAACCTAATTGTTTATCGAATCGTTGACTTATTACTTATTTTTCCCTTCATAAAACAATGAAATCTATTTGCGACCGTTGTTGTTTGTTAATTTACTTACGCATGTAACTCCTTATTCTGTAAAAAATTTCGTGATTCCACGGATCTATAAGCTAGTTGTCCTTATACACTACAAAGAGAATTTAATAGATTAACAAGAAAATAAACCATAACACTCTTTATATACCCACAATAGAACATTTATTATTCTTGTAAATTACAATATAGATCAAGAGATAAACAAGAAGATATAACTTGAGAGTTCCCTAAATGACATTTATTATTACAATTATTATTCTTGTAAATTACAATAGACATCAAGAGATAAACAATAAAAATAACTTGAGAATTCCCTACCTAATTTTGTTTTGAACAATTTCATGCTAATAACGTGTGATGATATTATTTTGCTTGTTAGTCTAAATTCCATAGTTGTCAATTATATTCAAAACGTTATTCAAAACTACATCCCAACACATGTAGTTTAACTAAAATTTTTAATTGTCTTTTTTTAGATTTTTTAAAAATTATAAAATTAGTAGAGTTGCATTATTTGCACAAGCAAACGCAATATGTAATTGTTTTATTAAAACTTAACTCTACTAATTTTATAAACAAATGAAATGGCAAAATGACGAAAATTTAATTAACCTAAATAACTTTATAAACAAATGAAATGGCAAAACATAAAATAAAATCCAAAAAGAAATACATCAAATTTAAATTCTGTCGAATTTGTTGCTAACAATTTTTTTAGTTTCCTGCCTACTAAGGTTTTTTATAATCATAGTATATAAACTTGATTTTTTTTTTGTGGCTACAAATTTTAAAAGTTTTTTCTATTATTTAAATTTTTAGCCCAATAGTAACATCTTTGTTACCAATAGCGTGACTATTCAAAATCCAATAATAAAGCCCAACATAAAAGGGTTACCGTTATACATTAGTAAAGTCCAACAATAAAGCCCAATATTAACATTTCTATCAATTTTTCTTTCAGTTGTGAAAAAGTTAAAAAAATCAACATATTCTCAAACAAATGTCAACAAAAATACTAGTAAAATTGAAATTCAAAAAACATAAAAACTAAAAAATATTATTATAAATATTATAAAATTAAAAACAAAAATAAAAAAGTAAAAAATTAAAAATCTATAAAAACTTCACATGTGAAAAAATTCATAGGATCTTTTAGTTTGTGTTTTGAATCTGTTTTTTAGCTTATTTTTCTGTTACAAACTTTAATATACAGCAAACAAAAGTATATATTAAACATGAATTATCTACTTGTTGGTGATGTTTGTAAGTGTAAAATGATTGAAGAGATTCATAAGCTAATCTAAAAGTATCCACCTTCAATTCCTGAGGAAGCATTCCAAGGTATAAAGATGAATGAGAAACTGCAATTGTGATAAACTAGAATAAAGTATATAATAAAGTTATAAGAGTGTATGTGATGAATGAAAAATTGGAATGGTTGTATGAGAATTTAAATGTGAGAAAAACATAAGAAAATGAGATTTATGGATTTAAAGATAAGAAAAAGATAAGATTCTTTTTTATGTGCATTGAAAATTGAAATGTATGACAATATTTGAAGATAAGAAAGAAATGCTACTGGTCACCACTGTAGCAGTTTAGTTCAATGATTAGGGTTTTCTGAGTGTTTATAAATAGCAGCTTAGGTTTTCTAGGTTTTTCATCTACCATTAGCAGCTCATTTCACATATTACCACTGCTGATAAGCCATGGCCCATACTCCAAACTTGAATGAGCTCAGGCAACAGTCCGGATCTAATGAGATCCAAAAATGCTTCAAGTTTTTTTTCACTCAACAAATGACTGAACAAGAATGCTTTATTCAAAAGCTTGAACAGGAGTGCAACAATTTGCATATGAAGATCGAGAAGGAAGAGGAATATGTGCTGGAGCTTGAAACTTTTGGTGCATCTCACGATCTTGCTAATGACATCATTGATTGCATTTATGACACTCTACAAAGGGAGCGCGAGATGCTTGACAACTTGGAAAATGTGTTGGCAGAGGCTAGGGAGGGTATGGAAGAGAAGCAGAGGCACATCAATGTCATGGATTTTAATGATGATGACAGTGATTAGATGTCGAATGGGTTTTTATGCTTTTGGGTTTGGAAAAAGCTGGGCATGTTCATGTAGTTGTTTGTCTTAGTTGGTTATCTAGAATAAAGTCTGCGTTTGGTAGGTTTGCTGGTGTAGGTTGTGTATCAAGTATGTAATTGTTTGTGTTTATGTACTTTCAGTCTTTCTACGTGTAGTATGTTAATATAAGTGTTGGTTATTATGTATGTTTAAATTGTTGTTGTGGTTATTTGTTTTCTTTGAATCTTGTGTGTTAGACTAAATGTTAAATTTTTGTTG
Organism: Chrysanthemum seticuspe; assembly: GCA_019973895.1. NCBI lineage: Eukaryota > Viridiplantae > Streptophyta > Magnoliopsida > Asterales > Asteraceae > Chrysanthemum > Chrysanthemum seticuspe. The sequence continues at coordinate 4,156,629 of BPTQ01000001.1, read as the reverse complement.
TGGTTATTTGTTTTGTTTGAATCTTGTTTGAAACTAAATGTACTCCGCGAATTAGTTGATTAAGGTATGGCTGTTTTTCCTGTGTTTATTATTCGGTTACTGATGTAGGTGTATTTGAGCTGTTAAATAAATCTAGTCAGCTTGAGGTTTTGTCTTTTAAAAGGTTATTTAACTATCCTGATACCGAATTTCCGTTTATTAAACTTAGTAGTGTTTTTAATGAACGATTATTCATACCGTTGATTAGCGGTTCTAAGAATTTGAAAAGTTTGAAGTTCATTTGTTGTGGTCGAAAGTGGGACAGGACGTTGGAGATGATTCGAGATGATAACTGCTTAGTTGAGGTTCATTTGGAAAATGTTAATGCGACTGGTGTCAGTGTTTTGTTGTTATCTAAATGTCGTGATTTAAATGCTTTTATGTGTTGTTGCGATGCACGAATATTGGATTCATTAGTGTTTCTGAGAATTGTAAGAGGTTAAAGAAGCTTTGTGTTGCTCATTGGGAACCATAGTGTGAAGGCTTGATTGCTGTTGGTTGTTAATGAACTAAAATTTTGAACTAATTTTCATATTTTCTTTTAAGCATCGACACATATCATTAGTAAGAATGATTATGCTTTTAACTTACTTACCTTGTTACTAAAAATAGTATGTAAATTCAGTATCAAAATGGTTTAAAGTGTGAAAAACAGAAATGTAAAAACATACTGTAGATATTAGCAATTTAGTACTAGTGATCTTGTTGAGCTGGTTTTGACCCAGATAAGATCCAAGTCATTAAACAGACAATATGAAGACCAATTTTCTAACAAAATAAAGTTGGTAGGTAACCAAATTGTAAGTAACATATTCAATATCATTAATAACTCTCAGATATGTTCATTAAAACAACTCAGCTAAAATAGATGAAAGTCGATACTTTGACTCAAAAAGTCAAATGGGTTAGATTTTGATAAGATCAACCCACTATTTACATTGTTAAGTTAACATTTAGTTTCCTTTCTTCTTTTCTGTGTTTTTGGTCCTCTTTTTTCTGCAGTTGCATGCTCCATTGCCACTGCATAAACATAATAAAAGTAAGAACATTAGAAACAAAACATTTGTAAAGTTGCTGTAATAAAAAAAATAGCATTTGATGATTAGGTACAAACTTTTTGAAGTAAATGCAATTTGTTGAAAACTTTTTCAAGTAAATGGTTAGGTACAAACTGTTTTCAATTGTCTTCATAAATAGTAACTCTTGTGAATATCTGCAAGTGGAAAAAGCAAATCTACTGACAATTTAAAGTGGCTGAACAAATAGTAAATTACTTTGGCTATTTTCTGCTGTTTTGATATTGAATGACAGTAAATGATCAATGCTTTATTTTAAAAGACAGAATGATAAGGACAAAAATTCTAAATGTGGAATGCAACCACTAATAATACCATGTGATATCAGACAAATAGTGGATGGTCTGTGCATCATGTGAAACATTCAATTATGAGAACAGGATCACTTATTTTAAAAAGAAGGTTGTCTTTACTAAGAAAAAATAAATTCCCATGTTAATTTTTTGACAAACCAACTGCTTAGTTGTCTAAAATAACTAAGAAAACACAATGGCTAGTTATCCTAAGTTTACTAAGCTAAGAAACTATCCTAATTCTAGCAATTTTCCAGACATGTTAGATACCTATTGTCTATCTCCTGTTAACATTTTACTGGTTATATTAACACTAAGTTTCCTGCTGTTAGTTTTGTTTCAAACTGGTTTTAGCCATAGATAAACCTGTTGTTAAAACTTAATTGGCATCGTTAGTGAAATTATTTAAGATATTGTAATGAATAAAAATAAAAATTAATATTTTTAAAATTAAATATGAATAAATTTAAGTGAAAACAAATTACAAAACAGTTATGTATCTATGCTTCTTTTTTTTTTATCTGACGTTTGTCTATATAAGGCAGTTTATGCTGCTTGTTATTGTAAAAATATATTTTTTAATTTTTCATAAAGAAGCAAGAGAAGCAGATGTCTAGACATCCTAAATGTGACCAACTTAGAGCTGAGGCCAATTCTAACAATTTTTTGTGTGAAAGCCATCAAACATGATTGTTAAATATTTCATTCAATAAAACTGCCTTGTTAGTCTGTAAGACTAACCTTTCTGTTTTCTTGCATCTTCATGATCATCTTTGTAACAAATTCCCTCTTTGCAACAAACACATATCTTTTTGTTTGGTATGTCATTGTGATATGTATCATTGGTGTTTCTAGTTATCCACAAACAAAGTGTCAGTATTAAAACTTGCAAATGCTATCTTTTTTAAAGTAATAAAAGCCTATAAAAACAATAATGCAATGAAAATAAAACAGCTTACCTACAAACAAAAACACCGAGACCTAAAAAAAATTAATAAATAAAATATTCAAACCGTAACACTCTTAAAGCCATAAGTGAATTGAAAATCATCTACTCAGCCTGTCTTTATATTTCTAGTTCTCGGCGTCTGACTCTGATGCCTGAGTTCCATTTGCTATTATATCAGAGGCAAAACGCCAAGAACTAGAAATAGAAACTGATATGGATGCTATAGAAGCCGCAAATAGCCTGTACAAGTAAAAGTCAAATCAAGTGAAAAGAACATTTGTACAACCAAAGATAAGAAACTGATAAGATTCTTGTTACTGCAACACAATGTAAAGATAAGAAAAAAGAAAAGATTATTTCTGACAGAATTTAAAGATAAGATTCTTGTTACTGATTATATAATTTACTTTTTTACAGTATACTCACTAATGTACAGCAAAGTGTAAAAAATACTTTATTTTATGTACTATATACTCCATATTGTACTACATAAATCTACTCTCTTATTATCACATACACTCACTTTCTTCTCTCTTATTCTCACTCAAGAATAATGGCAGCACCAAATGGAAACTTTCAAAATGATGAAGAAGAGTATGAGTTTGTCTTAAACAGTTATTTGCTTTTTGATGCAGTGTTAGATGCCTTTGGGGAAGAACCGATTTTCAGAATATGGTTCGTATAGGCAAGTGAGTGTGTGGATGAGGACAAATATCCTTACTTGGCTGCGTCGCCAAGACTTCTACTAGAATGAGATTTATGGAATTAATGAGGAAGAGGAGGAAGAAGATGAAGATGAGGAAGATCTAGAGAATGAGCAGGAGGCTGTAAGTGAGGTGGTGCAGCAAAGTGAAATTATGCAGGAAGGTCACATAGTGCAGCAAAATCAGGTGGAGGAAGAGTTTCAAAGTGAGGTGATGCAGCAAAGCGAGGTGGTGCAACAAACTGAGGAAGATGATAAAAATGAAGTGGAGCAACAAGTGAACAATGCTACAAGATTTGAAAATCTTTATAATTTGGAAAATAGGATTAGTAGACTTGAAAATCTGTTTCAACAACTCAAAGCAAATAAGAAAAGCAAGGGAGAGAGCTCTGGAACTAAAAAGTAGTTTAGGATGATAGTCTTTTTATGTTTTTAGTATCATATTAGCTTTTTAGTTTGTCGAAAATGTTTTAATGTTTGTTTATGTGGTATCAATATTTCCTATGTTTTTTTTCAAATCTAGTATAAATAGAATGTGAGTAAGATCAAAACATCAATCTTGTTGAATATCTTCACACGCGAAGATATTCTTACAAATCAAATAATCGTGTATAAAAAATCAATTAATTACGTAGACCATCATATAACATATTCACATTTCACAAGTTCTAACAATTACAGTACATAAAAATGAGGTAGGTTCAACCGCCATAAGTTTCTCTTTATTTATAATTAATATAAAAAACCTTGAAGCTCAGGAGGTTTTATTTCATGAAGTAAGCTAATAATGGACGCCAACTTTCTAATTACTAGAGTTCTACTTTCTAATTACTAAACATATCTAATTTCTAAACATATAGAAGAAAAAAAATATTTTATCTATAATCATGAATCAAAATCTTAATCCACTTACTGATGATGATGATGATAATCAATGGAGGATGGTCCTGATTAATGATGATTACTGATATTGGCAGTTGTTGGTGTTGATGACAATTTTAAAAATGATTTGATGTTTTTTGAAAGAAAGAGGAAAACCACTTAAAAACCCTAGCTTTGAGAATGAGATTTTTGTTTGTGATTGTGTTGTACTTAAAGTCCAGTTAGAGTTTTTTTCTTTTATGGACTTCAATCTTTTTGGGCCTCTTTATGTTTTGTGAATCCAGTTAGTTGTTATCTTCACATGTGAAATTTTTTGATTTTTATCAAACTAATTTTTATTTTTTGGGTTTCTTTATCTTTTGGACTTCAATCTTTTGGGCCTCTTTATCTTTTGGGCCTCTTTATGTTTTATCAAACTAATTTTGATTTTTAAAGTTTTTATCTTCACATGTGAAAAATATTATAAGTGTGTATAATGCAGATAAGAGGCTGGCTTCAATCTGCCGTTGGACTTTACATGCTGATCATGATGATGAAGAGAATGTTTTTTATACACCTCTATGTGCGTACGTCAGTGACTCATTCAAACTAGTAACAATTTTTTAAATTGTTGTTGTGTTGTTTTTAAAATTTTTGTGTTGTAATGAAAGGAAATTGGAGGGGTTTTGGCGAAGTTTGTGGGTTTGTTCAGCCAAAGATGATACGTTTTAAGATGGTTCAAATCATTCCTGAACGTGTTCGAGGAAGGCAAATTCAGGTTCCCATATTCCATGTTTGCTGAAGCATGATATGAATGAATATTCTCTTTTGAAATTTTGTATTATGTTAACGGAAGTTTATGTGTGTAATTATGTAATGTGGATGTTTTAGGATTCTATGACTTTTGGTAGATCATCTGGTATGCTATGTAGTATCTTTTGGATTCTATGACGAAATAACTATAATACTTAATGGTATTTTGGGTAATGTATGTTTAATTATGTTAACGGAAGTTTATGTGTGTAATTACTCTGTAATACTGATAGATGAAATTTGTTAAGATTCATTAAAAATATTTTCAATGTGTTAGAATTAAAATTCTGCACATTTGAATTTTACTTTCACATGTGAAAAAACAAAAAATAATGTTTGAATTATTATGTCTCAATAAATTACCCAGATGCAACTCTTAATATCCGATGAACCAGAGGTTAGCATAAACACAAATGCACAGTGGCACATCTGAACCAGAGGTTAGCATAAACACAACTCTTAATATCCGATGGGTCTACGTGGATCACTCCCAAAATTGTTGAAGAAGTATGTTGAGTCTAGTTGCGATTTATTTAGATATAAGATACTTAAACTAAATAGGCCAATGTAAAGACTTTACGTGTAGGGTATGTACAGTAATAATTATAGATTAGTAATCTCTAGGTAAATCACAAGGATGTAAAAAAGAAGGCTAAGCAATGCCATTTTCAATCAATATAAAGAGTCGTTAGTACATAATGCCATGAATTATATATCACAAACCAGAAACTAACCAAGCACCACACCAGGCTAAACTATCACTAACTAAGCAGGCGATAAAAGTAGCTACCCTTTTATCTTCACATTATGCTTGAAACTCATGATCGTTGATCTCACACAAACAAACACTTGACAAAGACAATAAACCATTACACTGCACGAATACTGATGATGTAGCCTCACGAAGCATTCGCTAAAACGTAACCTGATTTCACAAGGATCATGCCGTTTTTGAAAAACTTCCTTGATCAAGTCATCCAGGTACCTGATACGTGCAGCAATCTCAAAGCAAGGCAGACGCACCATAGTATCCCATTCACGAGCAGCAATAACTTCCCTTTTGAAAAAAAGGCACATATGATCCTGGAGTAAATCACTATCACACGCAAAACCAAGTTCCGTAAGACGACCAGGACGAGACATAGCAGCCAAAACAACTATATCGTTCAACAAGAGCAAACACAACTAAACACAAGCTACAGGTAACATTTATACAACTAAACAAGGGACAATCCGCAGACAACTTCCAACAGTATAAGCCACTACAAAGTCCTATCCCAAAAAGCATCATAGAAAAGTTTATATGCACAGAGTCGTGAACAATTGAATAGAAAAACTGAAACCTGGAAACACAGTCTAAACCACTACAAACACCTTACTACACAAAAAATAGATAAAAGAATAAAACATATATAGGATAAAGATACTGATTTTCCATTACCATAGACAAACTTACAATAGTTTCCTTACATCAGATGGATTATCCTACAGAAAACAAAATGGTACCCTACTAAAGGGTACATCCATCAAGACACAGTACATAACTTTATAAAAGCATTACTAATAATACTAACCAACTATGCCTAATCCAACTAATAAAAGCTGCAAACAACCCACCAACAAAAGCCACAGTCAACTAAACTAATCAGACATCCCCTCATTCTGCTCCATTAGCATAATTTGCCTCTCCTTGACTGCTATGCCATCACGCACCGCATCCAGAAGGGCCAACAGAGCAACCAACGTGTCCCTATCAACACGTTGCAATTCCAACAAACCTTTTAAACCATCTACAGCTTCCCCAATGAAAGGCCCATACCAGTGGGTTTCCATAACGGTTCTCTCCCTTTTGTGAACCTTGCGCTCCAGCTGGTCACACTCCTCTTCCAAACGATTCAGCAAACTCCGATCTTCAGTCACCTCACAGCTAAAGAGGTACTTAAAAGCAGTGGCAAGGTCAGTGGAACCACAAGCCGCCAAGAGTTCTTGAATGTTTGGCTTCCCTGCCATGGTTATATGATCGACAATTGAGAGAGTAGTAATAAAAAATTAGGTAGGTCAAAAACGATTGGACCAAATACTATTAGTCAACAAATTAATATGAAAGTCCCAAAAAAATCCATATAGTTTAAAAAAATACAAAAAAAGCCATAATTAAAAAAAAAAAAAAAAAACACAAACAACAACGTAGCACGAAAAAAAAACGGTATCAAACACTTATGATGCCCGTGCAATTTATATTCAATAATCAATAAATTATAATTTACTAGAAGGGTATCAATATATACAAATTTTAATACTAGGCGAGGACCCGTGCTTCACAACGGAAGTTTCTAGCAACATACAATTAACAATATGCTATATATTGTGGTATGTGTTTTTGTGTAACGTTAAAAATATGACATGAAAATATCATAATGTAATTACAAAAGGTTGTAATATGCGATAATTCAACTCAAATAAAAATTCTTAACATGTATCGAAGAATATATAAAAACATTTTATTGAAACTTAACCTTGATAAATGACCACTTGCACAATTTCATTTTTATAAATTATTTTGTAAAAGAGGTAATGAAAAAGTTTGAACATGAGACGAATAAGTATATCAGTTGGCTTCGAGTGTAGTCGATGTAGTATTCTCAAGTATTAAACTTAAATACTTAATTGGTTATTTTAAATGATGGTAAGTACACGCTGATTATCATCACTGTATACTAACTATTTAGTTTTACACTTAAACTAGGAAAAATTAATAGACATTTTCAAGATTCAAACAATATAATCAGATACCCTTGTTTAGTTCCTGGACTGTCTCGTTTTGTCAAAATTGCAGTTCCTTTCATCTTGCTAAATATTCATATACAACAACAAAACCAACAAAACAAAATACAATAAAATATGTTATGTTTTCATCTGCCTCAACACCCACAAAGCAAAAATCATTTATCAAAAAAAGATCATCTACTTACTAATGTTATATTCAATAATTTATTTCAAATAAGAAATAAGAAACAAATTATAGAGATTGCAAAGTTGTGTAGCACAAAACGGTTACTTACCTGAAGACTAACCACCGCCTCTTGCGCTATCTTTTTTAAACTCGGGATCATCATCAAATCTCCTCTTTGACGCCGGAAACCAAGTACAGAGCATGATTTTAACATGTCATATATTTGCTGGAAGGTTTTGCATGATGGCCTACATATTAGAACGAACCATATTAATAATTTTAAGACTTCATAAACAGTTCACATACAAAAAAAGAGAGAAAATTCAAGAAAATTAAATAAGCACATTACATATGTAGTTAAGATGTTTGCACTTTGTCCACTTTAATTCTTGGATAGGCAATAGGCAATCAATTTGAGTTTTCCCTTTTCCCGCCTTGAAATATATGTGTTTGATTTCTTGTAGTTTTGTCCAGCAATGTTCCAACTATGTTTCCTAACATAGTTTTAATAGGGAATGTAATGAATACTTTCCAAAGGGCCATTTCTTTGTCCAACAATGTTCCAAGGTTATTCTCCTTTGCACCAATAGGGAAGGTAATGAATACTTTCCAAAGGCCATTTCTTTCCAAACGGCCAGCTTGTTTCCAAACGAATAGCTTTTGTCAATGTTTTTCACTTTCAATGTTTGATATTTTAAAAGGTTTAAAAAATATTGACTTTCAATATTCAATATTCTAAGTTTTCATTTTTCCTCTTTGACTATTTTTCTATTTTAGATAGTAAAGATATCCTTTGGAAATATGAAATTATGGCTACTCTTTGTTTGAGTGATTTTGGATCAAGCCAAAAAGACACTTTGTACAAAGTGACTTAAATAAAACCACACGTGTTAACAAATATCCAAATCACCTACGCTCCCTAGACTTGTATATCACATATCTTCACTTGTACATTTCCCTCACTTTAGTGAATCCAAATCTGAATTAAAAAGAATTCACACAAATTAATCAGATATTTTAATCCATCCTAGAGAGTTTATTATCCAGATACACCAATATTTAATCACCATTTCCAAAACCACCATCATTCCCAAAACCACCATCATCATCGGTTTTTTACAAAAACCCCAAATCTATTTTTGAACCCTAATTTTATGGATGAAAAACAACATTCGTCGGTTCCAAGTTAGTTTCCTCTTACACATTATTTCTATTGTTATTAATCATCTATTGTTATTAATCATATATTGTTGTTCAGAATTTCTATGTTACGAGAGAAGAAGAAGAAAGAGTATTGCTAGAAAGAAGAAATATACACCAACTGTTAATGGTAATTTTTTTAATAATTATAATTTTATTTATTGTTTAATGATTATTGTAAAAGTATAGAAATAACAATTTATTTATTTATTTATTTTTTTATAGTTTTTTGAATATATTAGTATCCATACAAGGGTGTTTGGCAATAAGTTTTTAGTATAGCTAAGTATTTGAATTCTCAAAACAACATATGAGTACAATAATGTTAGGTGTTTGGCAATAAGTTTTTAGATTAAGATAAGTTTTGACTTTTTGTTGTGTTAAATTCGGGGATTAGTTTTTTTAATCTTTTGTTGTGGAGATGTGTATTTTTGGAGGTAGAATAAAAGTGTATTTCGTTTTAATGTTTGTTTTTTGAGATTGGATTATGTTTGTTTGAGATTGTTAAGCTGATGAAATTGAGGTCTATGCCTAAATGTTTAGATTGCTTAGTTTTAATGAGTTTTTACTTTGTTTGTGTTTTTGTTTGCTTTGTTTACTGTGGTTTAGGATAAGTATAGGTGCTCTTATATGTTAGTATTTGGTACTAGTACAGTTTTGGACAAATGCCGCCTGCATTATTGATTTTTTTTTTTTTGATGAAATTCACCAATACTTATTATAAGCTTATACTTTGTATTTATTTTATAGATAACGAAAAAAAAGTAACTTATTCAACAAGAAAGTCTACTAGTGGTGATTCTGGTAAAAAACTTTAATCTAATTTTAGTTTATGTTTTGTATAGATTATAGAAGTTACATAAAACTAATTAATTATTCTGCAGATGAAGAATCATATTTAGATTTGGATAATGCTGTTAGTACAGATTCCGCTAGTGATGATTCTGGTACATAAATTTAGTCTATAGTTTTATTTTAATTTAATATATTTTTTTTTAAATTTGCATTATTATGATTTAAATTTTGTTTTTGTTTTTTTGTTTTTGTTTTTGTTTTGTTTTTCAGATGAAGATTCGGATTTCAATATGGATAATGTCATTAAAGGTAATATAAATTTTATTCACATGTGATAAACATAAAAGTGAAACTTAAAATCAGCACAAACAAAAACAGTTTTTGAAAAGTTTTTTCAAATTTTTTTTCATCACTTGTGAAGATTCTATTTTACAAAAAAATTCCATACTACAATAACATTTTTTCAGATTATTTTGTCTTGATAGCCTAACACTAAAGCATGCTTTTTTTAGCATAGTTTTCACATGTGAAAATAGTATAACTCATATTTTTTAGTATGCATATTGTTAATTTTTCACAAGTGAAAAATATATTTTATAAATAGTTTTTATTTTATTTTATAGATAAGGCAAAAAAAGCAACTGTTGGTAAGAGAGGAAGACCTAGAAAGACTACTGGTGACAATTCTGGTAAAAAAACTTTTAATCTAATTCAATGATTCTGCTTTTAATATTGTCATCATTTCATTTTATCATACACTTTTCAATACATTATGTCCTTTGTAATACTTGACATTTAAAAATAAAATAATTTTTTTTCAGATGAAGATTCAGATTTACATTTGGATAATGTTGTTAAAGGTAATTTAACATAAACTAATTTTGTTATTTTAAAGTATTTTTTTTATTGAATTCAAATTAATTATAATAACATTTTATTAAACGTATTTAATATTTACATGATACTTAAAATTATATATCCTTTTTAATGTAGTTGCTTGTTCTACACCAAAAAAAACCAGTGATTATACAGAAGACCGAAATTTTCCATCAGTTGTTAGTACACATTCTGCTACTGACGATTCTGGTACATAAATTTAATCTATAATTTTATTTTAATTTAATAGATATTTTTGTTCGTTTTTTTTTTAATTTTTTTTTATAATAATAATTATTATTATTATTATTATTATTATTATTATTATTATTATTATTATTATTATTATTATTATTATTATTATTTTTTCAGATGAAGATTCTGATTTCAATATAGATATTTTTGTTCTTTTAAATGGTTTTTATTTTATTTTTTAGATAAGGCAAAGAAATGTACTCATTCTTCAACTGCTGCTAAGAGAGGAAGGCCAAAAAAGTCTGCTGGTGATATTTCTGGTAAATAATTTTAATCTAATTCCATGATTCTGTTTTAGCATAGCCATTATATCATTTTATGATACATTTTGCCAACATCCTTATTAACAGCCTATTTTTCACATGTGAAAATAGTATAACTCTTATTTTTTAGTATGCATATTATTAATTTTTCACAAGTGAAAAATATATTTTATTAATATTTTTTATTTTATTTTATAGATAAGGCAAAAAAAGGAACTGATTCTTCTACTGCTGGTAACAGGGGAAGACCAAGAAAGATTACTGGTAATGATTCTGGTAAAAAACTAAATCTGATTCTATGATTCTTCTTTATTATTGTCATCATTCAATTTTATCACACTCTTTTCCATACATTCTGTTTCTTTCTAGTACTTGACATTGAAAAATAAAATAATTTTTTTACAGATGTAGATTCAGATTTAGATTTGGATAATGCTGTTAGTACAGATTCCGCTAATGACGATTCAAAAAAATGTACTCATTCGTCAACTGCTGGTAAGAGAGGAAGACCAAAAAAGTCTGCTGGTGATAATTCTGGTAAATAACTTTAACATCTTTAATATCATTTTATCATACATTTTGCCATACATCCTTATTAACATCTTTCGGTTACTCCTTTTGTTGAAAAAGAACTATTTCCTTTCTACAATAACACTTTTTTAGATTATTTTGTGTTGACAGCCTAGTTTTCACATGTGAAAACAGTAAAACTAATATTTTTTAGTATGCATATTGTTAATTTTTCTCAAATGAAAAATATATTTTATTAATATTTTTTATTTTATTTTATAGATAAGGCAAGAAAAGGAACTGATTCTTCAACTGCTGGTAAGAGGGGAAGACCTAGAAAGACTACTGGTGATGATTTTGGTAAGAGAAAGAGGAAAAATAAGGACAATGATGATCATTTTAAACCAAAGACAAAAAAAGAAAAGTAATAGATAATGATAAAATTCCTTCTATTAGAACAAGGACAGCACCAACTGCTCTGTTTTCTGCAATAAGCATTTTAAATGCTAAAAGGCAAGAGGTTTTGATAGAAATGGGTTTTGGAGGTTTTGTTGAGATGATGATTCACGATATCCCCGGATGTTTAGGATATTATGTTATTTCTAAGTTAGATCTGGAAGTAATGAAATTACCATTAAGTAATGGTTATATAGATGTTACAGAAAGTAAGGTACATGAAGTTCTTGGTATTTCTATAGGAAGAATTTCATTAGATTCCTTGAATGAAAGAAAGGCAGATGATCCTTTTATCCAAGAATGGTTAAATCAATTTTCTTTTAAGTCTTGGAAGAATGACATCAGACCGAATGATATAACGGATGTTATAGTTTCAACAAATGATTGTGGGAAGTTGTTTAAAATGAATTTTTTGATACTCTTTGCAAATACAATGGGGATGTGTGATACGCAAGGAGCATGTAATTTGAATATTTTGAAGAGTATAAATGATGATGTCCTTGAGAAAGTTGAAAGTGTAAATTGGTTTAAATATATAATAGATTGTTTGGCTCCAAGCATAAAAAAGTGGAATTATAGGTCCAATCACTACTTCACAGGTCCAATTGCATTTATGACTGTAAGTAAATCACTCATTACATATAAATTCATTTATAGCTTATTTCACTTATTTGAATTTATTATTTACGTAAATTTTTTAATTTGTAGCTCTTATATCTTGATTCAACAAGATGTGATCGTTTTCCTGTTTCTCGTCAAAGGCCAGTAATTAAAGAATGGAAGACAATTCAAATGAAGTATAGAGAGAAATTAGAAATCGAGGCTGGAGGTTTTGGATTACTACCGAAACAAGACGATTTTTGTGGATTAGAGTCAAAGGTATTTTTTTCTTTAATATATTTTATAATGTCGTCAAAGGAAAAAAATACTTTTAAATCACCTCAAAGAATTAGACCAACCCTAGTAGGTGAAGAGATATCTTGAGTAGAAACCTCAGGTGTCTCTAAAGAAGTAACTGTATATGCAAACATTTTAACTTTTTATGCATCTTATCACTACCAGCAACAAAGGAAGTTCTATCAGCAGAAACTTGGGAACTGAATCTCTCAAAAACTATGACATTTGATAGGCTATGTTATATTTCCTTCAGTTAGAAGTTAGAAGTTAGAACCTTTAAGTAATCAAATTAGTATCTTCCATACCTTCATGGTTAACAAACACAATCTTTGATTTTTCAGGATTTTGCTGATTTGGCAGAGGAAGATGATGATTTGGTAGAGAAAGGGAAAGGGAAAGGGATTATGGGAGATCATGATATTTCAATGAATGAAACATCAGTCAATTCAGATGATGAAAGTCAGGTAAAATTTAAATCCATCTGATGTAAGAAAAGTAAATTCTGTCACATGTCAAAACTATTTTTTCTTGCTTTATTTTTTTAATAACTTATATTTTTCACATGTGAAACTATCTTTAAATTTTTATTAATGCTAATTTTTTAATTATTAGGGAGATGATCACTGCTTTGAGATATTCCATCATAAAAAAATCCAAGAAGACACACAAGCTGGACCTGAACCTGAACCTGAACCTGAACCTGAAGAATATCCGCCAAAAAGCAGTAAAACTGAATGTGAAAAAGTTTTAGAATCTGTTGGTGAGCAAGATTTACCAGTGATTGATTGTGTAGAAGAAATGACAGCTGTTAATGTTGAAAATGTTCCTGAAAAACAACCTAATAAAGATTTGAAGATTCATGAACCTGAACCTGAACCTGAACCTGAACCTGAACAAGCAAAAGATTCTGAACCTGAACCTGAACCTAAACCTGAACAATATCCGCCAAAAAGAAGTAAAACTGAATGTGAAAAAGTTTTAGAATCTGTTGGTGAGCAAGATTTACCAGTGATTGATTGTGTAGAAGAAATGACAGCTGTTAATGTTGAAAATGTTCCTGAAAAACAACCTAATAAAGATTTGAAGATTCATGAACCTGAACCTGAACCTGAACCTGAACAAGCAAAAGATTCTGAACCTGAACCTGAACCTGAAGAATATCCGCCAAAAAGAAGTAAAACTGAATGTGAAAAAGTTTTAGAATCTGTTGGTGAGCAAGATTTACCGGTGATTGATTGTGTAGAAGAAATGACAGCTGTTAATGTTGAAAATGTTCCTGAAAAACAACCTAATAAAGATTTAAAGATTCATGATTATCAAAGAGATAGAGAAACTGAATGTGCAGAAATTTTGGGAATGATTGAAGACTTGGGAGTGATTCAATCTAAAACTGTAGATGTTCAAGATTCATCAAAAGAAGCAGAAGATAAAGATGAAATTAGCACTAAAAACATTCAAGTTGAACCTCAAAATAATTCTACTACTTCCAAAGAAGATCCCTCAAAAAAGAGTAAAGCTGAAAGAGAAGAAGTTTTAGATGTATTTGAAAACAAAGAACAACTGGATGAAGATTTAGATTCTCAAATACAAGTTTCAGATTTTCTGGTAGATGATCAAGGTTTAGTTTATTCTAAAACTTGATGATTTGTGAATTATTATGGTTTGTAATAATATTTATTATTAAAACTTTTTTTTTTTAATTTTCAATTATTATTTTTTTTGCATATTTCAATTATATTATTTTTACAATTTTCAATTATATTATTTTTACAATTTTTATTTTTCACATGTGAAAAAACATAGAATTTTTTAATTTTATCACAATTTATAGTATTTTTCACATGTGAAAAAATATCAATTTAAGTTTTTTTTTAGTTTTTATTTTTTTTACATTAATAATGTTTATAACAATTAATATTATTTTTTATTATATATTTTTTGGCAGATTTTGGATTTTATGTGGATGATTTAAATTATGCTGATGTTGATATATATGATGGACCAGATCGTCTTTCTCCTTTTCAGTATAAACCTGTAAACCCTAAAAAGCCTCTTTCAGAAGATGAGCAAATTGTTGCTAATACATTATTTGCAATGACAGCGCCTAAATGGTAACTTTATTTTAAAAAAACATTAATATTTCAAATTTCCTTTTTATATATTAAATATTGACTATATGCTAATCTTATTTATTTATTTTTTTTCAAATATTACAGGGAACCAATTTTTAAAAGTGAAAGTGGCCATTGTTTAAATCATATTGATATGGAAACATTAACCCCAAGTTTGGAATTGTCAACGAATGTCATCGATATATGGTCAGAGATTCTCAACGTTTTGGAATTATATAAAGAAGATGATACGTTACCATCCAGATTTTTCTTTAAAATCTCTGTAATTGTAAGTAATTTTGTTATATATTACTATATATATTTATAGTATTTATCATATTTAAAAACAATAATTTCATTATTTATTATGCAGAATCCATCATACTTTATTAAAAAGCATACTGATCAGGAGAAATTACAAGTGTTCACAAAAAGAATTAAAGAAAGTTTTAGAAATGATGAAAAGCATCTTATGTCATTGAAAATTTTTGATATGGTATGTTTTTAAATTTTTTTAAAATTCAGTAACTAATGTATAGTTGATATGTAAATTTAACAAATTTTTTAAGCTGCTTCTATTTTTACTGCAGCTTTTCTTCCCAGTTTGTCATAAAGGACACATGTATCTTATATGTGTTGATTTCAGAAATGGTTCGTTTAAAGTTATTGACAATAGTGCCAATGGACCTACTTTCAGTAAAAGATATTATGGCATTCCTGAAGAAATTGTAAGTATATTTCTCCCTTTTATTCACATGGGAAATTTTAGATGGAAACATTAGCCGTTTGTTTACACCAATCCTTATCAGATTTCTTAGCAATCATTAAATACTGCTCATCACTAGCGTTATTCTACTATCGTCCCATCTGTTTTTATATATGTTCTTATAATAATTCGTAATAATTTTTTTTTTCTTTTCTTATTAATTTATTTTGTAGAAAAAAGTTGTTGTTGCCTATTTAGATCACGTTAAACATCCAAAGTCTGAAGATATTAGAA
The DNA here is from genome assembly GCA_019973895.1 of Chrysanthemum seticuspe. NCBI lineage: Eukaryota > Viridiplantae > Streptophyta > Magnoliopsida > Asterales > Asteraceae > Chrysanthemum > Chrysanthemum seticuspe. Next base: position 4,140,579 of record BPTQ01000001.1, on the reverse strand, counting down.
ATACAAACCCATCAAGGATGCAAATGAAATGGAGGACGAAGAATAATCATGTGGATTGTGGTGTTTTTTAATGCTTCATATGGAAATTTATAACGGTTTAAAAAATTGGGATTGTGGTCTTTCTTTGGAGTCTCAAAAACAAAGTACACAACTGAATTTATTGTGATCAAGATTTGCTGCGAAGATTTTATTGTCTGACCTGAATTTGTTAAAGAATAAGTTTTTGAAGTTGGTTCAAGAATTTGAGGATAAATCAGAAGGTGAAAGGAGGAAGATGATTCTATATGCTATTGCTAATAGGGATGTACGAGAAAAAAATGATTGAAGCTTAGAGGAAAAATGATTTCGATATATTGGCCAAAATGTTTCAAATTACATTTATAGATTACAGCATATAATTTTTTACATAAGGTTATATTTTTATTGTTTTATAGTTAACAGCAGCATATATTTTTAATAAATTTAGCTTATAGATGTCAAGTAACCTCTATCTGTAAAGTATGCTGTATCTGTAAAGATTATGCAGAAAATGCTAGAACTGAAGTTGGAAGTTCCTGCTGATTGTTATCATGCTTTGCTTATAATCACCAACATCATATAGGCATGGGTGTAGACATTGTTAAAGCTAGGAGATGGCTATGTACAATACTTTTTATTGTTGATGAAGCTATGTAGCAATCTTTTTAATTTGATCTATATTTTATATAACAAACAGTAATGCTTAGATAATAAAAAAATTATATTTTTATCTATAATGAACTTTTCACATGTGAAAATTATCTCAAACTTTGAAATATTTAATATTTATCAAACTTTGAAATATTTAAAATATTCAAAAAGTTGAAATATTATGAAATATTTTTATAAAAATATAATAAATTATAAATAAAAATGTAAAATATTTTCATGAAATGATAGTAATAAATTGAAAGTTAAAATTAATCTATTATGGACTTAAGTAGTGTGTTTTTATAATAAATACCTTTTTCAGCCCATAAAGCCCAGCCCGTAAAAATATTTTAATTATATTGGCATTATAACATACGATGAAACCCTAGTTTGTTTCTTCTTCATTTTCATTTTCATTTTCAACTGTAAAGCCGCCTCTAAAATTATATATTTTTATTTATTTATTTAGACTATACTTTGTTTGTTTATTATATTACATCTATCATTAATATTTTAATTCTTTGTTTTGTTATCATCAGGTGATCGTTTAGATAAAAGTTGGTTGTTAATGGCTTCAAAAGGTTTGTTTTTTTGTGTTTTTTCTCGTTCGTTGTTCTATGATAGTTTAGTGTTTTTTTTTTTTTTTTTTTTTTTTTTTTCTTTATGATTATCAATACATTTTTTTATTATTTGACTTGGGTTTTATGTAGTCTGTTTATTAAAATGATGTATTTTTTTTCAGTACAGAATTTGTTGTTTAATATGTACATCTTTAGTTAATTTTAAAAACTTAATGATACTTCATTTTTAGTGTAATTTTTTTTTCACATGTGAAAAATTCATTGCAAATCTTTGTATGATAAAATAATATTTATATTTTAATCAAAAAACAATATAATTAACACTATATATTCTTTGTTATTGTAGATGCTACTTCTAAAACTAATCAATCCAGTGATTATGGTATGTTATTTTTACTTTACTTTATATATATTTTTTTATATTATTCTTCTGAAATTGTATTTGTTTTTATAGTTAAACCTGATAGACAAATGGCAAGGAGGTGTAAGACAAAAATGGCAAGGAGATGTAAGGGTAAAATTCAAATTTGAAAAGCTAGTATTGTGTTTTTTTGAAACGTTTTATTTACTATTCTAAATACATTCTAATATTTTGTATTTAAATTTGGTTTATTGGACTTAGCTTTTATCAAATCTATTTATTATAATTTTTTTTTCTTTCTTTTTTTTAGAACATAATTTGTAGTTTAATATATAGTTCTTTAGTTAGTATGAAAAATTAAAGATACTTAAGTTTTGATTTTTAAATACTTTTTTTTCACATGTGAAAAAGTCATTCAAATCTTTGTATATTAAATAATATTCATATTTTAATCAAAAAAAAATATAATTGACATTATATATTATTGTTATTGTAGATGCTACTTCTAAAGCCATTGAATGCAGTGATTATGGTATTTTATCTTTACTTTAGTTTATATATTTTTATTATATTATTCTACTGAAGTTATATTTATTTTTATAGTTAAACCGGAAAGACAAATGGCATGGACCTCATCTTTTTTTTATTTAAATAAATGGGAAACAATTGAGTGTGATATTTCAAAGTATGCTGAAGCTTCTAAACAGCACTTCCGTAAAGGTAAGAAAATATTTCAAATCAATAGATTATTATATTATCTGATGTAAGGCCACTATTATCATTCTTTTAAATTTCCCAAAAATGTTTGAATTTTTCAGTCAATGAATACACTCTTCCAGGTTTTCGATATTGTAATAATGTAGAAGAAACAGTTAAATTAATATACATTTTTTTTTTAATTCTTAAGCATTTATAATGATATAAAGGTGAATTAACTTATACTTTAATTAAACAGTTGAAATAACTGATGATGATAAGGACGTCAATGATGATAAGGAGGTTATTTTAATTTCATCAGGTTAGCTTATACCTTTGTATGTTTATTTTAAACAAATTATATGAGTAAAAATTTCATCAATATTGAATTTTTCATAAGTGAAAATATTCAAAAACTTTAAAATATTTTATTTTTTTACATGAGAAAATATTCTAAAAGTTGAACTTTTCAAGTAAAAATATACTAAAATATTTTATTAAATAATTAAATATATATATATATTTTTTTATGTTTTTTAGGTGAAGATTGTTCAGATCATTCCGGATCATGAAGAAGGAAGGCAATTTCAGGTCCCCATATTGCATGTTTGTAAGCATGATATGGATAACCGAAGTTTTATGTGTTGAAATTATGTAATGTTGTGGATAATTAAGATTATATGACTTTTTAGAACATCGTGTGGTACTCTATGTAGTATATTCTGGTGTATGTTTTAGGTGAACATTTTATGTTTTTAATTATGTAATGTTGATGGTATTCATATACTAGGTTTTTATTAATACAGTACGGCATATGTTTTTGATATCTTCAAACAACCTGTAAAAACCAATGTAAAAAGCTTTGTAGCAGTCAAGTTCACATTTTACAATCTATTAAACACTTTCATGATATACTACCAACAGACATTTTACAATCTATTAAAAGAAACACGAAAACAACTATTTCAAACTCCACCAAATAAGGGCGAGAATCCTTAAAAGGGCCAGGACTGACTGAAGACGGCGTTGAATATTCATCAAATAAAACTGAAAGTAATTCACCACTTACAACCACAATGCTTGAAACTGAATTGCTATTTTTTGAAATTGAAGAGTAAACACCATATTATATGTTTATCTATAAGTCTAATTTTCAAGGTATTTTCTCTTCTTAAATTTCTAACATCGGACTTGAAAATTCAAATGGAAACAAAACATGATATTCAGTTCGGCTCACGGGTCCTAAAATATGACTTTATTTCAACCGTGTATAACATTCAAAAATATTTTGGGCTTTAGTTTTGTTGGACAAATAATTTTATATCTTATTACCAGTCCTAAATGAGCCCATGGCCCAAAACGATAAAGTTTGTTGTCGTTGAATTAGTATTTAGATAAATATCTTCTATACACACTCTCTCTCTCTTATTTTATTCCATATTTTATATTTCACAATAACCACCTTTCAAACTCTCTCTCTCTCTTATTTTATTCAGATGAATTAGGATTTAGATAAATATCTTCTACACACTCTCTCTCTCTTATTTTACACACTCTCTTCTACACACTCTTCCAAACTCGCAGACGATAAATCTACCATAGGTATGTTATATTGTTATGATAATAAATATATCAATTTCTTATTAAAATCAGTCTATATATAAGATTAACAATTAATATATTTTTGTTTTCCTAAATCAGATTGTGTGCTCGAAGAGAAATTCAACATACGTTTATAATCTCTGGAAGAAGATGAAACCTAAAAGTGTTAAAGGTAATTTTATAATATTTATTACCTTAATATTTTTTACCTGTTTATGTATAAACATTTAACTGATTATTTCATGTATTTTATTTTTAGATCTGACTGAATTAGTATTTTATTTTGAGATCTGACTGTATTTTGTGTTCGTATATCTTTTATTAGTTGTGTGATTGTAAAATATAAATATTATTTAGATCTGACTGAATTATGTTTGTATATGTTAGATATTAGTTGTGTGATTGTAATTTGTGTTGTTAAAATTTAGATATTAGTACTATTAGAATGATTTTATTGAATATGACGGAATTATGTTAGATTTACATTTTGTGTTGATCTGGTGCTGGTTTAGGTTTCTATGAATATATAAATCGACGATAGTTATGATATGGATGCAAATTGGCGTTAATTGGCTTTTATTGCTTTTTTGATTACATTATGATATTTTAAAATTGTTTAATATAGTAACTGTGTTTGCTTTTTTGGTAACAATATTTAACTATATCTAGCAATTACTTAGTTTCATAAAGAGCGGTTTAAAAAATTCTTCTGTGTGTGTAGTTTTGGAGACTTGGACTCTGACTTCTGTGTTTCTGCTGATTGTTTAAAAATTTTCACATGTGAAAAAAAATCATTTGTACATTTTTATTAATCATTTATTATACTAGAGACTATACTGTTGAATTTTGTTTATCTATCAGCTAAGGATTTTATTTTCCGAAGTAGTGTGTGTAATTTTGGAGACTTGGAATCTGACTTCTGTGTTTATGTTGATAGTTTATATAGAGTCTATTATTGAATAATCGTTAATATTTTTAGAAAAATTCCATTTAAAAATTTTCACATGTGAAAAAACATTTTTTTGTACATTTTTATGAATCATTTATTATACTAGAGACTGATTATCTATCAGCTAAGGATTTGATTTTCCGATAATGAGATTATTTTTATTACTATTTGTTGTATATTAGTTGATTAAATAATCGTTTATATGTTTAGAAAAATTCCATTTAAAAATTTTCACATTTGAAAAAAAATCATTTGTACATTTTTATGAATTATTTATTATACTAGAGACTAAACTGTTGAATTTTGTTTATCTATCAGCTAAGGATTTGATTTTCCAAAGTAGTATTAGAAGAAAGGGAAAGACTAAAACATCTAATTCTAAAGCAAGCAGAAAACTATTTTCAGAAGATTCTGGAAAAAAGAAGGAAAACAACTCTGATTTAGTGGGATCTAGAAGAAAACCACTCCAAGCATTTGATTTAAAAGATCTGTTTAGTAATGAGAAATTAAAAGATGCTAGGATTGTTTCATATAGGATAATTTCTTGTAATTCAGAGGAGGAAGATGAAGATGATAAAAAAAAATGATAAATCTTAAAAGAGAAAGAGGAGGAACAATGTTTCAAAAAAGTACAAAGTTCTTGATGAAGATCTTCTTGAGCAGATTGAGCTGCAAGTTGAAGTTAACAAGGTTGAAGTTAACAAGGTTAAGAAGAAGAGTAAAGTTTGTGGTGAATAAAATTGTTTGGATGAAGATGAATGGTTGTCTATTAGAACTAGGGGTTCTCCAAAAGTTATGTACAATTTGATGAAGAAACTTACATTATCTCAAAGAAAATAATTGATAGATATGGGGTTTGGATCACTTTATGAAATGGCGATGGAAGAAATCCCGGTTAAAATAGGTCATTTTGTTGTTGACAACTTTATTCCTAGCGAGATGAAGCTTAAGCTTAAGAATAATGATATTCTAATAACACCTGACTTAATTCACGCTGTTTTGGGTGTTCCTGTTGGAGGTATAGATATTCATGACTTGCCTAAGGAAAGGGGAGGAGATTTAAGTGAAAGATGGTTTAGGCAATTTGCTGTTAGGAATCCAACACCTATGAAGGTTGCTGAAGTGGTTGAGACGTCTAAAGTTGAAGGAATTTTATTCCGTTTAACATGCTGGTTTTATTCTCAAATTTTTTTGGATTAGGAGGAATGGGTGGGCAGTGCAAACCTCAACAAATTTTGAATTATATACATGAAGATACAAGAATCGAATGTATTGATTGGTGCAAATATGTTTTCGACTGCTTGAATGTCAGCAAAGAAACTTGGGTGAGGAATGATCCTAGTATCTACTATTGTGGACCTCTGACAGCACTTACTGTAAGTGTTCATATCAATACATTATAATTTTTTTATATTTTATTTTATACTTTATATCAGTTTTTCACATGTGAAAAATATAAATAGAATCTATTTTATACTTTATATCAGTTTTTCACATGTGAAAAATATAAATATAATCTATTTTATACTTTATATCAGTTTTTCACATGTGATTTATTTTATTATTTTTTTTTTTGAAACTAATTATTCTTGTTCTATTTTTGCAGCTTATTTATGTGCATTCAACAAAATGTGATTCAGTACATGTACCTCATGAAATTCCAGCAATCAAATTTTGGAGTACTGATTTGATTAAAAAGAGGCAAATTTTTGAAATTCAGAATGGCGGATTTGGGATCGTTGATATAAATCAAGATGATTTCAATGACAGCGATTCTACTAAAAGAAAGGTATTATTTTATAATTGAAAAAATAAAATTGTAATAGCATACATTGATGTTAAGATCACCTATAAACATGAGTTGATCGTATTGAAAATATTTTGTTTTTTTGGTATTTTATAATCAATGTAGTAGTAGCTAATATTCACATGTGAAGTTACATATTCTTTCTTCACATGTGAAGGATGTTCGACATCCTTTCTTCACATGTGAAGATACATATTCTTTTCTTCACATGTGAAGGGTGTTTGACAAACTTTAAATTTTAATTAATATTTTTCTAGATTAAATGCCAAAATATTTTCTAATATCAGAAGAAAGAAAACTAACAATAGGAACCAGTCTGCATTAACAGCAGAAACCATATAAGTACTATACCAGCAGCAACTATAAACCTAACAGCAGGAACAAAAGCTACTACATCAGCATCAATGTACTATTACAATTTAGTTTAATTTTATTTGTACTATCTTAATTAGTAGAATTTATTTGGTTATTCGTTATATATATATTTTTAATTTTTTAAACAGTTGGACTCAGAATTGGATAAACTTGATCATAAAGTTGATTTGCTCGAAACAGTTGTTTCTGATTTGGAATACCAGTTTACCTCATGGTTTTACGAAAATCCAGATAATGAAAGGTTGAAAAAGATAAAAGCTAAGTTCAACCTTTGTATTAGAAATATTGAGCTATATGGAGAAGATATGTCAAGGAGTGTTGTTAGATATGCTAATCAATCTGGTAAGGAAAAAGATATTGATGGGTTTGAAGTTGATGATGATAACTGGATAGATGACTTAAGAAATTATGGAACAAATGTTGATGATTGCTGGACAAATGAAATAGAGTATTATGAAACTGGAGAGTGCAGTCATCAAAATGAAGAACCAGTTGAAGACATAGTCAATGGTGTGGAAAGAGATGATAACACTGGAGAGTGCAATCACCAAAATGAAGAACCAGTTGAAGACATAGTCAATGATTTGGAAAGAGATGATAACATTTGTTTTCAAACGTTTCAAGTTCCTTTAATAGAAACTGGTGATAAGCAACTGACTGATTGTTTGCAAACATTAAATAATGAAGTAGATAAACAGTTAAATCAAGATGAGATGAAGCAACCTACTGAAGAAAGTCAGATTGAGTCTGAGATATTTGGTGTTTCGGATATTTTAAAAGAAGTGGAAAAGAATATTATTTTTTCTCCAGATAAAAGTCCAAAGAAGGTTACATTTGCTAAAGACATTGACATTAGGATTTTTGGGACTCCAAAAACATTTAATCTAAATGAGAATAATTTTGAAGAAGAAAAGAAAGTAAAACTTTTGTCATGGTCGTCATGTTTTAGAAATCCGTTTTTTGTTTCATCCCCTTATCCACAACATAGTTTGGTCGACAAACCATCTTTTTCTTTGGGTCCTGAATTTGAGTTCGATAAAGATGAAATTGAAGATAGAAAGCCAGTGATCAATGAAACACCTATTAGGCAAAATCCAAGACGAGATGTTGGTGTTCCTGTTCATGCAAGATCACCTTACAAAATCAGGAAAATTTGTCCAATTATTCCAATAAAAGCATCAGAAGAAAGAGTGGCTGATACGCTTTTTATGGCGCTTGATGAGACTAATCCAGTGTAATTTTTAAATTTATATCTTTTTACTTGTGAAATTTGTTAAAAATTTTAAAAAATGATATATATATTTTTTTTTGCAGTGATTTGGTATATGATTCTTGTTCATCCAAGACTTTGTTACTTCGATTTTCACTAGAGTCATTATCTCCTGGGCTGAAAGTAGAAGAAAGTGTTATTGAAGGATGGTCGGATATGTTGAACTTCATGGAGCGTTACAAATCCCCCGAAAGTCCATCTAGATACTTTTTCAAACCAATTGTTGTAAGTGTTTTTTAATTTTGATTACTTGTTCTTCAATACTTTTTACTTGTGAAGAAAATAATATAGGAATGACTAACTTGCCTAAATCATAGATTATAAGAATCAATAGATTATGAGAATCAATATTTTCACTTGTGCAGAAAATAATATAGGAATGAGTTAGTTGTGAAAATCATAGATTATGAGAATATTTGTACCTCAGTTTTGATTATTTGTTATTCAGTGTTGATTTAGAGGCGATTTTTTAAGTTTAGAAACAATATTTTCACTTGTGAAGAAAATCATCTAAGAATGAGTTAGTTGTGTAAATCATAGTTTATGAGAATATTTGTATATCATTTTTGATTATTTGTTATCAGTGTTGATTTATAGCTGATTATTTAAGTTTAGAATAAATATTTTCACTTGTGAAGAAAATTATCTAGTTATGAGTTAGTTGCATAAATCAATATTTTTCATTGTTGATTTAAGTGTTGATTTTTCTTTCACTTGTGAAAGAAATAAAATATGAATGATTTTTGTTTTTTGTAAAAGACTAATTATGAGAATATTGTAGTTCAGTCTTATCTATAAAGTGCAATTATTGAGTATTATCTTTAATTTGTTATTTAGACGAAGGGAATAGTTGATATTTCAACATCATATTTTGAGAAGTATAAGTTTTTTGAAGATACTGTTCTTAGGACTGATTACCAAGTAAAAAGGACTTTAGCAGCTGAAAACTTCAATCTGGTAATGGCTCTTTAATTTTCTATTAGTTTTTATTAAATATGCATTTTCTAATATTATATGTATTTTTAATTGATATATATATATATATTTTTTTTTTCAATCAGATATTCTTTCCTATATGCCGTGTAGACCACTTCTTTTTTATTTGCTTTGATATAAAGAAACGAAAAGTTGTAATTATCGACAATTCAATGGTGGATGAAGAAAATGAGAGCAGATATTGTTCAGTTCCAGAACTTTTGGTGAGAAAAAATTTAAATATGTATAATTTTTTTTTCTTATATTTTTTAAAAATTTATGTTTATTTTATTTATTTTTTTATTTTGCAGATAAAAATGTTTGAAAAATTTCACAGCATCTGAGAGTTAATGGGAATACGGTCTTTTTAAAGAAAGTAAGGAACAGACCAAGCAACTTCACATGCTCAGGTTAGTCAGTTCATACGTAATAAAAAATGATTGAATGATATTTTTATTTTTTATAAGATTAAAAAGTGTTCATACAGCTTTTTGAATGATATTTTCACTTTTTTAATTATTATTTTAGTTTTTCACATATGAAATTTTTATTGATTTTAACTATTGCTATTTCCTTTTTAACAGATCAAAGTTTGCTGCAAGGATAATTTTGGCAGATAATAATAAATGCAGGAATAATTTCCTTAAAGAAGTTGCAAAGTATTCTACAATTGAAAAATCAGTAAGGAAACAACTTATTGAAGCAGCCGTTGAAAATAGAGGAAAAAGATTAGGTTTCTGAGTTGATCTGAAAATTAGATTTCTGGGTTCAAAAAGTTTTGAAAGTTAGATTATCTGAACTTAAACAGATTGTTCAAGGTTTCATCATGCTTTAGATGTTATTATTATTGATGTTGACATTTGTTTGACAATATGTTTATCGTTTTAACTTTTTAAAAATTTAATGTTGCATGTTATTTTTTATTATTATTATTTTTAAAAGTTATAGTAAATTTATTGTTTGAAATAAAATTATACCAAAGAAGACCAGTAAATGCATATTTGAAAGCAAATTGACAGAGATAAGATTAAATGCATATTAACATCAGCAGCAAATATATAAAACCGTATACCTACTATATAACACATAGCAAGAACTATATAACACATAGCAAAAACGAGTCTGCATTAACAACAGAAACGATATAACTACTATACCAGCAGGACTTATATACCAGACAGCAGAAACCAAAACTAGTACATCAGAAGCAAATATGTAAAACCGTATAACTACTATACCAGCAAGAATTATTTACATGTCTCCAATAACAGCAGAAACAAAAACTACTACATTAGCAACAATATACTATTTCAACATGAATTTGATGTGCTTAACTTCAAGTTTCTATATAGTAGCAGCAACGAAAAGACACCAGCAGCAACATGAATTGTACCCAGCAGGAGAAGGAGTAGATTTGATAAGCCTTTAGCAACTAACTACTCACTCTACGTTGAGCTAGTCCTTTTTGGTGGAATCATTGTTGTGTTGGAAAACATTAATTTTGCTTTTCACAAGTGAAAATAAATATAAAGTTATAGTAATTGCCTCAAATAATATCTTTATTAATTCTCAAATCTATACATTGACACAGTATCTTCAAAGTATCATATTAAAAATGTAAAAAAAATGTACTAACATATCCATTTCCTAATGTCGTGTAATCTGCAAATCATTTTTTATTATCAATCACTGTTCATTGTTGAGTCACTATCTGTCACAACTTCATTCTCTTTTCTTTTGCAGTTCCTACTGTCATGTCTTCTCATCTTTTGACATTTTCTACAAAATCTTCTCCTCTTCTTCATATATTCTCTTACTTTCTCCAAATAACCCTTCATTCTTTTTCCAGCTGGAGGATCTCTTTTGTTTTTATATTTTGTTGGATTCTGAACATCATTGGTTGCTGGCTTTTCTACACCAAGCTGAATGTTAAACATTTCCTTCTTTGTCAAGGGTTTAGCATTTGGATTTGCTTCTTCAACTTCACTCTTCAGATTTTTAATTTTTTCCACATATTCAGTCAGCTTTGGTAAATCTTTTGCCAATATATTAAGGCAATAGTCTACTGAAGAATAAGCTGTAGTTGAAAGATCCATAATTTTTTCAGCATCTGAACCCCACAAATGTTTCTTTTTCCGAATATCTGGTGGCAATATGTCTCTCTTCCATCGCCGTAATATGTATTTATCAGGAATAACTTCAATTCCTTTTCCTTTCATTACACAAAATACATGCCTGCACAAGAATCCAAATCTTGCAAAGTTCATGCATGAACATTCCGTCGTCCCATCTGACATATTAGTTGAAACCTACATAATCATAAAATAGATTAAAAAATTAGGTGTTTATAGAATTTTCACATGTGAAAAATATAATTTATTAACTAAATCAAATTATTTATATACAAAACTCAAATCAATATCATCAGCAAATATAATCAAAATCAACAATTAGTTATTCAAACTAAGCAAGCTATAACCTACTAAACAACTAATAATATCTGTTGATAGATTTTTCACATGTGAAACATATAAGTCAATATGTTGTAATTCATAGAACTTTTCACATGTGAAAAATATTATTTATTAACTTTATTTATAAATTAGAAATTTAAGAAGAGAAAATACCTTGAAATGTAGCTCTTTTTTTGTCCCATCCCTTCTGTTTTGAACTTCAGTTTCTTAAAAATTATATTTCTTCTTCGATTTTCTAGGCATTATTTCTCTAAGTTCTTTTATTGTCAGAACTTCTATGCCATCTTGAATAACTTCTGACACTTGATGGCAATTATAAACAGCAGAATTTATTTCATCTTGAATTAGCAAAAAAATTATCCTTGTGTAGATATTTGCAGCATGACGTTCTATTGCCAATTTAGTCTTGTATCTTGGAACTTTTTGAATTGTTTGATCATCTAAAACTTCTTGTTTATGCCTTTGTCTTTCCATAGCAGATTCAAAGCCCATCATGAAGTTTAACAGTGTTGATCCACTGGTAGTAAAGTTTGAGAAAAACGAATTCTCACTCTCTGATCTTGATGTAGTTCTCATAAGCCCACACAATTCAACATCTTTGAAGTAAGCTGGAATCCATCTGTCTCTTATTTCAAACATATCTGATAACCATTTGTTTTCTTGCAGATTAAATTCATTAATCAACGACAACCATTTTTCCACAAATTCTTCTGGATCTACATACAGACTCCAAACTAAGCGGTGCAACCTTCTTCTAAAAGTACCATTGTCTAGAATGGTTTTGCAAATCTGAAAATTATAGTTTTTTTTATAACCTATGTTAAAAACAAAGCACAATAATCTATAAAAAATAAATTTTATTTTGTGATAACAAAAACAAAAATCGTCTAATTGTATCAAAATATAATTCTTAAATGAATTTTTTCACTTGTGAAAATACTTTATACTGTATCTTTATAGATTATTGTGAAAATATCATTCAAAAATATTTTTCACGTGTGAAAATTGCATTTGAAACCTTAAAAAAGTAATATTTTTTCTGATTGTTTTCACATGTGAAAATTTCATAATCAATAAATTCCTAAAATAATTATAGCCAATCTTACTTCACTTATAACTTTAAAAATAATTTTCACATTTGAATTTAATGTCTTACCTTAAATGGAAGCTTGTTTGTTATGTGCCACATACAAAGCCTGTGTTTTGACTCTTTAAACACCGTAGCAACAGCTTTTCTCATAGCAGGATCTTGATCAGTTACTACTAATCTTGGTTGCTTTGAAAAGGCCTTTAGAAAACATCTGAGCAACCAAATGTATGACTTTGTCGTTTCATTAGATAGCATTCCAGCACCAAATGTGACACACTTTCTGTGGTTGTCAATGCCCGTAAAAGGTACAAATACCATTTTATATCTACAAAAAATAAATGTATCAGTACTTTTTTCACAAGTGAAATATATATTTTATAAATTAGTTTAATTTTTCCAACACATGTGAATATTATCTACTACAAACTAAAATCGAACAAAAACTTGAATTAGATACTTATTTTTTTCACATGTGAAAATTACTTTAGCTTCAGCTACTAAAGCCATTTAAACATATTTTTCACATGTGAAAGTTTCATTAAAAAAAATTAATAAATTAAACTGAAAGAGAACATACTTATTTGTTCTGAAAGTTGCGTCAAAAGATATAGTGTCTCCAAATTCTCTGTAATTATACTTTGCCATCTCATCCGCCCAAAACAGTGCAGTCAACTCGCTGTCTTCAACAGCATATTCAAAAGAGAAATTTGCAACATGTTTTTTCCTGTTTTCCATCTTTGTAATCAACATATGTGCATCACTATCACCAATATGACTGTTCAAATCCCTTTTATTATCCCTAAACTCGGTCTCTGTTGCATCAACTGAATCGTATCCTCCATTTGTAGCTGCATAAAGATGATGAGCTCTTGTTGCACCTATATTTGTTCCTCCAAGTTGTTGCATATATATTTGTTGTTTGTGACTCATTTTTTCCTCTTCTTTGACATATTTCTATAGACTACGGGAATGAATGTATGATTATGGTTTTCTTCAAAATCGTACAGTTCATATTTTGTATGATCCGAATTGAGCTTGAATTTAACCCTTGCCATACATCCAGTCCTTGATATACTTGACGTTCTAATCTGCGTTTCACTAGTCTCTTCACTCATAGTATCCTTATTAACACCTTTTGGCAATCCCTCTTTGTTGCAAACCAAATACTTCCTTTCTACAATACCGCTTTTCAGAGTATTTTGTGTTGACAGCCTAACACTGAATCCTGCTTTCTCAGCATAGTTTTCATACATTTTTATACACTCTTCAATTGTTGTATACTCTCTTCCTATTTTCGGTTTCAAAGATTCATCAACAATTGGCTTGTAATGAAAATCTCCTCCTTCTACTTCAACTTCTTCACATATATCTGAATCTTCTTGTTTTATATAATGTATACCTTAAAAAAAATTCAATTTCATATAATAAACAGCTTTTCAACATATTTCAAAACAATAAATTAATTATTACCAAACTTAATCAAAAATGATTTTTTTCACATGTGTATATTTTATAACTATACTTAATGGCATCAAAACTTCATTCATAAATGATAGTTTTCACAAGTGCAAAAAATTGTAATCAAAGCTTTTAAATTACAAAATTAACAGCATGAATCAACTGATAGTAGGAACCAAAATATTGAATCATCTAATTGAACTTATAACTAATAACTAGACTTATTTGAAATTATAAACTCCAAATTCCTAATGTAATCAAAGCTTATACCTCATAGAAACCATATATCTGTGATACCTGAGAGAAGCAAAAATCCTACATCAGCAGCAAAAACTACTACATACCTGTCAGCAGGAACTATATATCTTACAGCAGGAACCAAAACTATTAAATCAACAGCAAAAATCCTAGATGAGCAGCAAAAAAAAATACATCAAACTACATCAAAGGTTAAATCACCTAATTGCAACAAAAACTGATTGCTAAATGCTTATCTTCACATGTGAAGATTCTAATAACTAGGATGTTTACTTATAAACTTAAAAATGCTAATGTAATCAAAGCTTAAATCGCCTAATTGCATAAAATAAATGATTATATTCACCACGTTACAGCAACTACTAATATAATCAAGACTTAAATCACCTATTTTCAACAAAAACTTATTGATAAATGCTTATATTCAGAAGATAGGATACTAATAACTAGACTTATTTGAAATTATAACCTTTAAAATTCCTAATGCTATCAAAGCTTAAATCGCCTAATTTCATAAAATAAATGATTATCTTCACATGTGAAAATTTTAATAACTAGACTTATTTTTACTTATAAACTCAAAAATGCTAATGTAATCAAAGCTTAAATCACCTAAATTTGCATTAAAAATTAATTTCTAAATGATTATCTTCACATGTGAAGATACTAATAACTAGACTTATTTGAAATTATAACCTTTAAAATTCCTAATGTTATCAAAGCTTAAATCGCCTAATTGCATAAAATAAATGATTATATTCACATGTGAAAATTTTAATAACTAGACTTATTTGAACTTATAATCTCAAAACTGCTAATCTAATCAAAGCTTAAATCGCCTAATTGCATCAAAAATTCATTCCTAAAGATACTAACAACTGGACTTATTTGAACTTATAATCTCAAAACTGCTAATCTAATCAAAGCTTAAATCGCCTAATTGAATCAAAAACTCATTCCTAAATGATTATCTTCACATGTGAAGATACTAACAACTGGACTTATTTGAACTTATAACCTCAAAACTGCTAATCTAATCAAAGCTTAAATCGCCTAATTGAATCAAAAACTCATTCCTAAATGATTATCTTCACATGTGAAGATACTAACAACTTGACTTATTTGAACTTATAACCTCAAAACTGCTAATCTAATCAAAGCTTAAATCGCCTAATTGAATCAAAAACTCATTCCTAAATGATTATCTTCACATGTGAAGATACTAACAACTGGACTTATTTGAACTTATAATCTCAAAACTGCTAATCTAATCAAAGCTTAAATCGCCTAATTGCATCAAAAACTTATTCCTAAATGATTATCTTCACATGTGAAGATACTAACAACTGGACTTATTTGAACTTATAACCTCAAAACTGCTAATCTAATCAATAGCTTAAATGATTATTTTCACATGTGAAGATAATTTATCAAAAATTAATTACACTAACTCTTAAAATTAAACAAGCTAATAATATTAACAATTCTAAACAATTATTAATAAAAATTAATTAAATTATAATAAAATATGAATTTTACTTGATATCTCTGAGTTTTTCGGTGATGATCCAGTAATATCGGTAATTTCATCTCCGTCAGATTCTGATTCAGATTCAATTACATTCCGTTGATTGCTTTGATTGAAAGACGGTGTCATTGAGCGTGTTAACGGCGGTGGCATAATGACTTGAACGGCGGTTTAACGGAGACTTAACAGCGTTTAACGTCGGTGATATAATGGCGGTTTAACGGCGACTTTACAGCGGTTAACGAAGGTAGAAGAAGGATTTTAATGGCGGTAGTTGTGACGGTTAACGATGGTAGAAGAAGAATTTTAATGGCGGTAATTGTGAACGGAAAATATCTAGGTCGAGAGAGAAAATATCTAATTTTTCACCTTCGCTTTTTAGTTAAAGTGTGTGTTTTTTTTCATATATTAGATATTTGTTTGTAATTTACATATTTGCCCTTGGTTAGTGTAAATGTTTGGCTAATCTTAGCCATTAGATCTAAAAAAAGGAGGGACTAGATAGAGGGCTAAGATCTCTTCTCGCGTTATCACCAAAATTAGACTTCTCACAAGAAACACCCCCTATATATATATATATATATATATATATATATATATATATATATATATATATATATATATATATATATATATATATATATATATATATATATATATATTATACAACGAAATTATAAAAAAAAAAAAAAAAAAACACTGCAAATAAAACGTTACAACAAATTAAAGGAAATGACGAGAATACGATCTATTGGCGAGGTTTCAAGTTATATTTTGCGATGATTCGATCTTTTTCGTCATTGATCCACTGCACGACCATTGGATCTTGCCACTCAGTAGGCGTCATCAAAAACTTTATCTCTTCCAACCTTGTTAATGTGAGATCTCTTTCCTGCTGGGCCCGATACGCCGCTTCGGAGACTTCTCGTTTCATACGAAACTCGTTTGCCATAGTTTCTGTGAAATAAGCTGACGAACTCGTTCCTCCAGTGCTTGTTCCCCTAGTGCTTGTTGTAGTCTCGGATCTTGCTTTCTTGGTAGCACGTTTCTTTCCCATGGGGCGTGGTTGTTCATCATTACCAAACAAAGCCTCGTTTGTTTGGCTTGGCACATCGCCGGTTAAATCAACCGGTGCCGGCGTGTCCCATTTCTTATAATGACGCAAAACCTCCCAAGCGTCCTCCAGACCAAATGGTGCTCATTTGGATTCCTCACGATACCATTGCTTTGCCCGTTTCATCACATCCACCTCACTTTCCCCGCTTCGTTGTTCCCGTTGCGCACGTAAGTAACAAGCGTTGAACTTTGTGCATATGGCGTTCAACGTTTTCCATTTGCTTGACATCATGTCTTTGGTGCGCCGTTGAAAGTTGTTTTTATTGAACTCATTTCTGACCCGATACCAAACCGTATCTCTGGGTTGGCACTTTCCAACTTTCGGATCCTCCGAAACGGCTATGTAACACCTTGCAAGTAATGCTTCCTCTGCTGAATTCCAACGAGCAGTAACGACAACCTCCTCTTCATCAGAATCAATTGGTTCGGGCTCGGGGTCTTTGGATTTCTTTGATTTTCGCTTAACACGACCTTTTCCTTTTTTTGGAGGAGACGTGGGTGTGTCAGGATCATCTTGTGTTTCAGTTTGTGATTGTTGTGACTGTTGTGTGAATTGTAGATTTTGAAAGTTGGAGTTTAATTGGGTATTTTGTTGGTTTTGTTGTTGCCAAAACAGAAGTGTTTGCTGTTGTTGATACATTTCTTGGCTCGAGAAGCCTAGTGTGTTGGGGTTTGAAAATTAACCCGCGTTCGGGTTAGATGATGAACCCGGGTTTGAGGGATTCCACCCATCACCGAGAAGATTGAAGAAAGTATCGTCGTTGCCTCCCGACATTGTTTTTTTTGCAGGTAATTGAAGTTGAAAGATTGAGAGTATTGAGAGGATTTAGTAGTGGAAGTGTGAAAACAAATGGTGTTTTAATTGTATATTTATAGTGGTAAAAAAAGGTTTATGATTTTTATTTATTTTTTTTTTTATTTTTTTTTTTAAATTCTAGCCGTTAGGTGTGTTTTTTGAACTTTTTTTTAAAACTTAACGGCTAGTAGCCGTTAGAGAGACTAGAAATGAAAAAAAAAATTTGCGCCTTAACGCGCGTTAAGGGGGTAACACAAAGGGACCAACGGCGTTAAACAAACACACTTCCAAGGGTGTAACGCCGCTAACGGCGTTATTTGCTCGTTAACGGGTGTTACCCCGTTAACAATGAGGATGCTCTTACGCCCGGAGTAAGTGAGTCTATATATCAAAACACTTTTATAATTATCAATGAATCAATGATAAAGTATAAAAAAACGGTTGGTTTCTATTGATGTTTAGCTTTATTTTTCTTTACTGTTTTAGCGTAAGCAATGGAATCCAACTTCATGATTTAATATCATAAATTCTCAATCCATTTATGTAATTCCACCTCATTATGCCTACAATCTTATCCACAACTCTTTATTAAAATTATTTTAGAATAAATACTAAGGCCATCCACTATGATAAACCTTTCTAAAGGTCTATAGTTGTTTAATATCATTAATTTATAAACCTAATTCCACTATGTAAAAAATCTCTTAAAGCTTTATAAACATCTCACATAACACAAGCATTAAATTATAAAAAGGTTCAACATCTTAGACCTATCCATGCCACATAAGTTTAAAATGCATGCTCACTATGGTTTACAAGTTTCTAGACCTCTTCATCTTTTTATAAACCTATTGATAAACCACCATAGTTGATGCCCTAATAATAATAATTTACGACCTTAAAAAGCTAAGAAAAGTCAAATGACCTCTTTGGTGCTAACTGATAAACCTAACCTATCAACAACACCATTACCATGACAACAATTTCCCTAATTATTAAAGTTAAGCACTCTTGTCGTTTTAATAATTGTCTTTCGACAAAAAATACATAATTTAAAAATACATTATTATTGGGTTTTCTTCGTTTAATTTGAGAAAAATAATAAAAAGTTGAGACAATGCCATGTAGTTTGTGTTCTCATATTTTAATTTCTAAAACATAGAACAATATTCTTAGTGAGAAAAAATGAGTTTTCTCGACATATTATTGTGGCGTTACGTGATTGATAAAGACTTAAAGTGACCAAAAATGGTCCAAACGAAATTAGGCATATAGAAACCATATGAGTCAAATCAAGATTTTTGGTCCCATTTAAAGCCGCATATTATCTCGAAAGCCTCATCAATAGTTTTGTATGTGAACTATGGTTAAACCCTAATTGACACCACTCCATCTCGGAAAATATTAATGCACATTTATTCCTCAAGCTGTCGATTATGTCAGTCGGAAGTAGAGCCTTACTGAAAATAAAGACCAGAACCGGATCATCACCCACACATTGTAGGCTTCATAGTGGTTAAATAAATCACTAAAGCTTTAATTATCGTAATACTGGTTTTCAGTGTCATTCACTTTACATTATCAAAACATAAAGTATAGCATTGAACTACATTTTATTCACACTCATAACATTAAAAGATGAACACACTAAAACCTGTTATAATAAATATTGAAAACACACACAAAATCTGAGTATCATTTTTTTTAACGGCAATTATATTAAGAAAAAAATTAGCAAAGGAGCCAGGAGGTTACAATATTACAAGGTAAGGATTTTTAAGCTAATCTATCCAACTAAACGAAGCCTTACATCTATATTTACACCAATAAAAAGAGTGGGAAACGGTATCCTCAAAGAGAGACGCATTGGATTGAAGCTTTGAACCGAAAATACTCTTATTACGAAAGTTCCAAATAGTCCACCACATAGTGTAGGAAACTCCTTCGATCAACGATTTGTGTTTGGAGGAAAGACGAAGGTTCAATAACCACTCTAACCAATCCTCGTACGAAGATAGCTCCATAAAATTAACATCCCACCAGTTAGCAATCTTGTGAAAGACCTATTTGGCTATGTTACAAGCGAAAAAAATATGACTAGTCGACTCCACCGCCACACCGCAAGAAGGACATAAAATAGAATCAATCTCCATACCTCGTCTAGCGATATTGAACCTTGTAAGTAAGCAATCCATCTTTACTTTCCAAGCGTGAACGTTAATTTTTATGGGAACAACATTGATCCACCGAATCTTAGTCGAAACATTTCTGTAGCCAATGATCATCAATCATCTTTCGAACGGAGGCAACGGAGAACTCTCCCGATCCATCTAACGACCAAAACCACCTGTCCCGCATATCAACTAAAGTAAAACCCTCCAAATGAGCCAAAAGATTAAGAAATTGGGTCTGCTCAATACCACTTCGAGGATTAGGAAGAAAAGATGAACCCAAGTTCTCCTGGGACATCTTCTCCGCTACTGTAAAACCTTTTTGAGTTTCCAAGGCATATAACCACGGATATGCAGATTTAAAATCATCCCCACCTCTCCACACATCCTGCCAAAAATAAGTATCGAATCCATTTCCCATCTTTTTATGTATGAAACCACATAGGTCCATTCCATTATCTTTTAGGTGCATCATGTCACGAACGATAGTCAGCCAAATGGACGGATGATTATAACTAGCAATCTTATTCAGTTTGCCATCTTCGCCATGTATACCTTTAATAACCTTTTCCCATAGAGATGCTTTTTGAGTATGAAAACGCCACACCTACTTGAATAAGAGAGCTCTATTTAACGCATATAAGCTCGACACACCTAGACCTCCTTTCTCCTTCGAAGCCAAAACTTTATTCCATTTTACCCAAATCAATTTCTTACCGCTCTGATCAACACCATTGAAGAAATGGTTGCGAATGGATTCCATCTTTTGAAGGACCTTTATGGGAACTTTGAATATCGATGATCTGGAATAAACTATTCATATCCACTTGGCATGACATGGATATTATTTGGATACTACCTAAAGTTAAAAAGTTCATTGCCACTTGTAAGTTTAGGATTACTTTTTAATAATTTATTTGGTGTAAATAAATAATTAATACAAATACAAATTAGAATATCCTTTTCTCAATCATTAAAGAAGTCTACTAAAAAAAATATGTACATATTTGTAATTACAAAGTTTGTTCGCTAAAAGTATAAATTTGATACAATGTTTGAGGATATTAAGCTAATGTTAATGGGAGGGGTTGTACCCCAACCGAGTTTCCTCCATTAGTCCAACCGACCCCAACCGGTTAACCCCCAACCTTTTCAAAGTTATGGTTGGGCATGCAGCCGAAACATTCATTCTTTTTTAGTGTGAATTCTTTTTTTTTTTTGGTTTGGTGGGGTATGTTTTTTGTTGTGGTTGCGGTCGTCTTATTAACAAATTGTGGTTGGTGTGTAATCTTGGAGAGAGAAAGCTGAGGTCGCGCTGATGTGGCATGGGTTTACCACAATTTTTGTAGTTGCCATTAGCATTTGCATTACAAAAGTCAGGAAGAAAGTTGAGAATTATACTTGAAAGTAAATCTTCAGGGTCCGCTTGTTTCAATTAAGGGAATGGAAAAGAGAAATGCAAAAGGTACACTAAGAAATTCAAAGGATAATGAACACCTTAACCTCCAATTTGTAGTGCAATGGGTCATTACCTAGTTTAGGGTAATGTTTCATTCCTTTACCTTCCACCAAGCGTAATTAATGATTGTTTTTCCTATTCCCCACCCCTTAATATCCTCCACCAAGCATGCCCTTAGTTAAAGAGTATTGCTGAAGCCTCATATGATATCTTTCTACTAATCCTCCTACACACACAATAATATTATTTATACGGGTACGGGTAAACGAGCGGGTATTACTAGAACCCGTACTCGAAAAGAAAAGAATATATCTACCCGAACCCGACCCAGCCGGTTCGGGTTTCGGTTTTCCCCATCGATTTCGGGTGCTTTTGCCATCCCTAGTTGTTTCAAAGGTTGATTATATCATTTCGTTCGATTTGAAACAAAATTTCAAACATAGATTATTAATATATACTTAATCAAGAATTTTAAAATTTCATTAATATATTAGACAGTCAAAACTCGTTTTCGCTTTCTGATATATCGTTTCAACATCTACGCTAAACTCTCTAATCAATAATTTTTAAAGTAAAACTCAATACAACAATAAACGTAAATAATTAAATGAAAAATATGAAATGTGTTACTTCATTCTTCTCAAAATAATTATTCTGTTTTGACTATTGAACCCTTCATTTTTCTAACTTTTTTTTTTTTTTTTTTTTTTTTTTTTTTTTTTTTTTTTGCATTAAGTATTATAACATAAACAAAAATGCAAGTTAAAATTTGAAAAAAAAAAATTAAAATTAAAAATAGTAGTATATGTATATGTAATAGTATTACTAGAGAATCAAGTTAATCATCTTATCCATTAATAAGTTTCTTGAATGGACATTTCCAAGATTATACCTAACAATATATTTTAGTTTAAAAAAGATACTCTTTGTCCCTAAAAAGGCACTCCATAATGGGATTAACGCCAAGTTTCCAATAATAAACATGTCCCATTCCATTCTAGAAAATATTGATACTTTTTAACAAAATTGCAAAAATCGTGAATAGGTAGTCATGTAGTTGATAGTCGTTGACCGCCGTTGACAACGATTGACCGATTTATACAAATCGAAAAGATTGGTGGCCCGGTAACATCTAGACGGCGATTGATATTTTATTGCAACACTGATTTTTAATCTCGAAGTATATTAAACCTGATTAAGATTTCAGTATTCTATAGTTATGTTTCATCAGTTTTCTCGTTATAAAATATACTTGTATAATGTAAGAATGTATCATTACTTATTTTTCATCTAAAATTACTACTCACTCCGTCTCAAAATAAAAAAATTAAAAAATAAAAATAAAAAAATTAAAAAATATATATATAATAATATTGTTTTGTTTTCAGTCTTTATTTTTCTTCAAAATGAAAACTTTATCTTTAATTGCAATAACATTTTTTTTAATTTATAATAATTACTTCAAGTGAAAAAAAATGATATTCGATCAAAATTTCGTATCTCATTTAGCTCACAATCAAGCTTAATTAAGTAACAAATATTTCAAAACAATGTGGTTGCAATTATGTGTACTTCACTAAAAAGCAATGTTGCAAAAATCGTGAATCGATAGTCGGGCGGTCGACCACCCTGCAGCGAGTAATCGGTCAAGTCGGGATTAATCGGTGATTAATCGGATTGGCATTTCCTGCAATTTTTTTGTATTTCTGGAGACAAAATAAAAATCTTAACCGATTCCAAGCCTGCTATGTTTTTAAACCTCAATAAAAGACTACAATTCTGATTATGATGCCCATTGTGAGTTATAAGTGAAATATACGATCCTCAAATTAAGTATAATGCCTAAATTATTATTATTTTTAAAATGCCCGATTCGGCCGATTTTTTACCGATTCACCCGATTTTGACCGATTTTTTGACTGCTTAGTGTCGATTTTTATCCTAGGCCGATTTTTCAACCGATTTTTAAAAATCGACAAGGTACTCAGCCGATTAACGATTAATCGGCCGAGTTGACCGATTTTTGCAACATTGCTAAAAAGGTAAAAGGTGTCAATTTTAATCACCCAATAAATCAAGATGTCCAAGTTGGTAAAGCCTCATAGCTAATATCAATATTTTCTTGTAAAAGGTATAATCACTATAACGTGGAAGGTTTAAAGTTCGAAACATATTTTATGTAAATAATCAAGAATTGTTCTCGCTAGCCTTTCAAAAATAAAAGATCTACATGGCTTAGAGTCTATGTAATGATAGTGTTCAAACTCTGAATTTTTTTACTACAACATCAATAACCGTGTTATCCAAAACAAGAAAAAAGAAAATACTCATCTAATGTATCGTCATAAAATTTATGTCAAACAAAACATGTTTAAAACTAGCAGGTAATATAGGGAAGAATGCGCGTCTTTTATCCTTTACCACGCGTCTTGCAAATTGCCAACACTTCAACACGACGCGTCTTAAGGGGGTGGCAATGGAAGCGGTTTGGGCTCGGTATGCCCTCATACCGAGCGCCAACACCGTTGCCTATGTTGAGGTATCGAGCGGTTTGGACCAAGCACGACAAAGTTTGCCGAAGCGGTTTGAAGTGGAGCGTGTATATTTACTTCAAAAATTTGACCGTTGCACACTTAATTAAAAAAATTAAAATTAAAATTAAAAATTCCCTTTATAAATATCAATTCATCCTCCTCACATTTTATTCCAAATCTCATTCTTTTTACACGAACAAATCAACAACACTCTAAACAAAATATCTTCATCCTCCTCTTCTTCATCCGAGGACGAGTTAGTTTTTCCCGACGAGTCTTCCAAACTATTGTATTCCACAGATAGTACCCTATCAACCTTTTTAGCCGTGCACGATTCCATTGAAGACACGGCAAGCTCAAGCACTACCGAAACCCGGCAGTCTCTCACCCGTTTTCGAGAAGAAGCATTACAAACTCTAATGAATGACTATTTCGTCGAACGACCAAAGTTTCCTGACCATGTTTTTCGTGATAGATTTCGAATGAATACAAACTTGTTTTTAAGAATTGTTGGTGATGTTGAAGCGAGATTTGAATGGTTTCAAGAGGGCCAAGACGCAAGGGGGAAAAAAAGTTTCACGGCGTTACAAAAATGCACATCGGCCATTCGGCAACTCGCAACGGGTGAACCTCGGATAGATTTGATGACTATTTAAACATGGCACGAAGAACGTCAGGTTAATCTTCACATAGTTATTTTTTAAATTCGGTTTTTTTATAAAGTTTTTTTTTTTAATATTAAATATTTTGTAGGAGAATGTCTTGATAATCAGTCGTGGTGAACATTGAGTTGTGGAAGTTGTTGTTGTCATGTGTGTGTGATATTTCGATTTTTGTGAAGTATATTTGTGTTTAAATAGTCTGTTTTGATAATGATGTTGGTTGCGTTATTAATGAAGATTACTATGACCACCTGTCAGACAGGAAAATATGTTTAACTAAATGCTTAATTATTTTGTTGGAAATATCTATTTCAAGACCAATGGCGAGGTGGATCCACATGTTATGATCTCACTGTTCAAATGGATAATATCGATGATCTGGAATAAACTATTCATATCCACTTGGCATGACATGGATATTATTTGGATACCACATTACCACCTAAAGTTAAAAAGTTCATTGCCACTTGTAAGTTTATGATTACTTTTTAATAATTTATGTAGTTGTATATTAAACAAACAAATGTGAGGGCTCGTTTGGTTTGTTGTCAGGAATGACAATGGGTATCGGATTTGGAATGAGGTGGAATGATAATGGGTATGAAAAAGTGTATTATTACGATTGTTTATGTTTGGTTGATAAAATATGGTATGAAAAAGTGTATAGATATTTTAATTTTGTAGTGGAAAAGAGAGGGGCCCACGGAATGAATTTCATAGACACCAAATAGGTGAGTAATGAATCTATGACTATGATATACCCATTTCATTACCGGACCCACTAAACAAACACCTTAAATCGGAATGAAATCCATAGATCCATTCCGATAGTACTCTACCAAACGCACCCTGAATCTTCTTTTTGGATTGTTAAAGAAGTTTACTAAATGAAAAATACATACATATAGGTTGTGTTTAGTAATGAAAATGTTTTTTCAATTTTCTTAAGAATGGAAGAGTTATTTTTTAGCGAACACTTGAAAACGTGTTTAAATAAGGTTTTCTAAAATGGGAAACTTATGAAAGTCATAAAAAGAGTTTTCTAAAACTTAGTTATAAACTTTGGAAACGGGTTTTTTACTTTTCAAATAAAACTTTTGAAAAATAATCAATTTGAACGCGTTTTCTATTTTCTTAGGTTATCTAGAAAAATCTTTCTGATAAAGAGAGGATTTTTCCATTACTAAATACGCCCCTAGTAATTATGAAGTTTTTTTGCTAAAAGAATCAATTTGATACAATTTTTGAGGATATTATAAATATTATGAACAAATTTGAGAATTATACTTTAGTTAAAGAGCATTACTAAAATCTTCAACAATATCTTTTTACTAATTTACACACATAATAATATTATATATTTTTTTTCACTCATTTTTTCTCTGCATTAAAATCGTCAGTTCTGACACTTGTCAGAATCTTGAGAGTAGAAAAATAAGTAGGAACAATTTGTAGGAGAAATAAGATTTTCTTTAGTTAGATGCAATGTTGCAAAAATCGTCCCAGGCAATCGTCGATTAATCAGTAATCAACCTTATACCTTGTTGATTTTTGAAAATCGGTTAAAAAAATCGGCCTAGAAAAAAATCGGCCACTGATCAGTCAAAAGTTAGCCGAATAGGTCAAAAGTTGGACTAATCGGCTAAATCGGACTAATCAGTCAACTTTTTTAAAAAATACTAATTTAGGTATTCTACTTAATTTGGTGATCGTTTATTTTACTTATAACACAATGGGCCTTATAATCAAAATTTAAGCCTTTTATTAAGGTTTGGAAATATAGTAGGCTTGGTATCAATTAAGATCTTTATTTTGGTCTTCAAATTATCCAAAACTTACGAGAAATGCCAATTCGATTAATCTCACCCGACTGATTAATCGATGCAGGGTGGTCAACCATCCTACTAACGATTCACGATTTTTGCAACATTGGTTAAATGTATATATTTCAATTTTAAACACTAATAAAGTAAATGTTTGCATGTAAACTAGTGGATGAATATTGAGTAAATGTTTGCAAGTAAATGTTTGCATTTAAATAAAATAATTATTGATATTATAATCAACTTGTATTTAATAAACTTTTGAAAAAGTTAGGTCATTGGATGTTGAGATCGTGTCACGATAACAACATTCTTAGTATAGCTTATTTTTAATTAAATTTTTTTTTTTTTTTTTTTTTTGAACTAATTATTTTTAATTAAACATAAGGTCTTTTAACAACTTTATTGGTTCTTTTCATAATAAAATAATGAAATGAATAAATAAACATTCATTTGCTATAGAAGACCAAATTGACTACTAGCATGTTCTTATTACGGATAAGGTTATCAAATTTAAAATCCACGTACTCTATAGATTTATCCTCAATTTGACTTAAAATATGTACAAATATACGTATGTTTTACATGGATAGATACAAAAAAAATTAGACATAATATGTATAAGTCCTATTTTTGTGGTCAAACCAGCACAACACATTATAAATACATCTCATGTATAGTTGTATACTCATTATTTCCAAAACTTAAACACACAACCACTTCTCTAAAGAACATTCGCAATCTCACACACAAACATTTGTTTTTAAACATTGGGTTACGATACAAAAAAGTTACTAAAATTTCTCAAAAATTTGTCCTAAGTTACTATAGTTTCATTTTGTTCACTCAGATTACTGAACTTTTGAAAGCATACACTTCGATAAATTCAGTGTTAGTCAGAGTAACCCATATGTATATTTTTTGATAAATTCAGTAACCTGAGTGAACAAACTTTCAAAGTTCGATCACCTGAATTTATATTTTTATAAGTTCAGTAACCTGAATGAATAAGTTTCAAAAATTAGTAACCTGAGTGAATAAAAATGAAACTATAATAACTTAGGACAAATTTTTTTGAACACTTTAGTAAATTTTCTGTACCGTAACCCTTAAACATTCTATCTTTGTGTTTGAAAGAAAATTGTTGCAACAAGAAAAGGATGAGAGTAAATTGCGAAACTCGTTCGAGTGATTTGGTCAAATTGCAGGTTCGGTCTTTCTCTTTTCAAAAATGCACTTAGGGGGGAGGGAGTGGAAATTTCTTACCCTAATACCCTGAGGGTGCCACGTCACCTTTATCCAATAAAAACCTTCCAACTCAAAACTACCCCAATACTACCCTAACACTACCCTAAGTGGACGGAGTGGTACCCTAGTACCCGAATTCATTTTTTTTTTTTTTTACCTGCACTGTGGTAACCCTTCTTCTTCCATGCTAACCCTTCTTCTTCCTCGAACTCGCTCCTGTACCTGCAAAAACAAGCAAAAAAAAGACAAAAGAAAAGTGGTACCCTATTACACGTACATCATCAAAGTTGGACAAAGCAACTACCAGGGTTATATAGCCACCACAGCATCAACCCGTAACCCAAGCTTCCATCTTCTCCATAAACATACCTGAAAATGTTGCCGGAAATTCAAGAAACATGGTTTCAGTCTCATTATCATTCTCAAACTTCATGTATTCACTTGAGGAGCAAAACCCATCTGTTTGTTTACGTTACCCACTTTTGCAACGTTCTTCTTCGGCTTCCCAACTCGCAAATCCAACCCGAGAGCCTTACCCGAGCTCGGCGGAATGGTGTAGCCGCTCGGTGAAGTGAAGCCGCCCCCCTACCCGAGAGCCACTCCGTGGTACCTTATAGTTTATGTAGAAAGCTTATAACTTTTGGTCACTGACACAATTAAATGATTAATACCTTCACAGGGATCAAAGTGAAAGGGAAGACAAAGCGGGTAGTTTAGTATTTTAACTTTTTTCAGGGACCAAATATGTATTTGTAAGTTACTTATGAATGCATTTTAAAAAAGATAGGGACTAAATATGCAACTGACCAAATCATGGGGACTATTTTTTAATTTACTCAAAGGATTACATCACTAGCAATCTAAAGAAACCAATAAGATATTGACACGTGTCGCCTTGTTTTAATCGAATACGTAAAAGACCGTTTTCTGGATAAGATATGGGGCCATGCAAAATCTCTGTATTGGCCGGCATAACAAACAAAAAAAGAAAACAAATAAAATAAATAAGCATAGAGGCACAATTTAAGTACATCAAAAATACGTTAGGACTCACGTAAAAGTATATAGGGATTCACATAAAAAGTACAAATAATTGTACTTTTATATGGGTCCTTATGTGGTTTTGATGTATTTTTTATGTGCTTAACTTGTGCTCTTAAAGCACAAGTTAGAAAAACCCAAATAAATAAAAGAGACAATTTCATATCTACCCTCCTTTTAAATGAAAATTTCATATATACCCAAACATGCATTAAAAATATTATACATTATGCATTCAATACTTGCACTTTAGATATATATGAAATTAAACATGAAAATAGGGTGATATATGAAATTAATCCTAAATAAAATAACATACGACGTTGTCACCAACTACAAATGTTTGACTTCATTGTCCAATGAATTTCTAGGCCTACTTGATTGGAACATACTAACATATTTTATACATTATTTTCTGCTTAAAAGTCTATTCTATACAATTTTTTTAAAAATAATTGTAAAAATTTTTCTTTTAAAAGAAATTATTATATCAAAAAACATTATTGTAAACCCAACATTCATATAAAAATTTAATTCCTTTTATTATATGAATATATAAAACAAAATTTTAAAATATATATTACAATCTAATATAAATTTAATTCCTTTTATTATACAAATGTGTAAAAACGTAAAAAAAACGAGTGAAAACGGATAAAAACGATCGAAAACGGATAAAAACAGACAAAAACGTATAAAACGAGGGAAAACGGATAAAAACGTAAAAAACAGACGAAAACATATAAAAACAGACGAAAAGGAATAAAAACATAAAAAATGGACGAAAAACGGAAAGGAAAAAAACGAGGGAAAACGGATAAAAACGGACACAAATGTAAAAAAACGAACGATAAATATTATTAATAGAGGGACTAACTGGGGAAAACTATATTTTAAAAAATAAGGACTAACGGTGCAAAAAATATTAACGGAGGACTAGCAGCGCAAAACACTTAACAGACTGAACTAACGCCCATCCAAAATAGGGACTAAATGAGTGCAAGGTTTCAGAAATAGGTATATGTGATGTAATAAAAACGACTTAAGAACTAAAGTTGTTATTTGGGGTATACCACAGAGAACAAACGTGTAATTTTTTCTAAAATATATATTACAATCTAAGGCTAATTACTTAAAAATTCATCAAACTTGACACTTTTTGCTTTTGTATGCACTAAACATATTTTTTTCTCATTGTGTATTGAACTTTCAAATTTCGATCATTATGTGTATTTTGTGACTATATTTTACCTTTAGAAGTTCGAAAAAAGTAAGGGTAAAATGGTCACAAATATACAAAATGATCAAATTTTAAAAGTTCAGTACACACAATAAAAAAAAAAAAAAAGTTCACTAATATAATAACAAAAAGTGAAAGTTATCTGACTTTTTAAGTAACTAGCCTACAATCTAATACATGAATTAATTGCATAAAACTTAAATTTTATATAGTAGAGTCATTAATTTATAATTATTAATACTTTCACTATAATTAATTAATATGTCCATTAAATAAAATATATTTACAAAATTTAAAATTATTATTTTATGTAAAATATATTTACAAAATATATATGCTATATTTATTACTTTATAGTAATAACTACTAACATTTGTTTAATTAAACTCAAGCTTTTAGAGATATAGTGACAGAGATACTTAATATAGTTATATAAAACATAATTACAAAATATATGTTGTAATCAGTTTTATATAAAATATATATTATAATTATTTTTTTATAGTCATGAATACAATAATTTATTTCATTAAACTGGAGTTTTAAAAGGCATATAGATATATAGATAATAGATGTAAATAATACAGTATGTATAACTTAAATATACGCGATCTGATTTGTGATACTCTTTGATTACTTCTTTTATTGTTGGGTTAATCTTTATAATAGCAGCATGTATCAAAAAATTTACAAATATTATACATAAACTTTTTTTATTAAAAAAAATACCCATATTATATACACTTTCAAAATTTGATATGTTATCATCACAAACTTATTTTAAGTATGAAAAAGTACACTTGATCTTCTATATGTACATGACACGTTATTAGATGCCACTCACTCAATATAAACCAAAATCAATCACATACCCAATATAAGCATTCAAAACATGAATTATTATTCCCTTTAGTTTCTTGATAGCACCTATGTATGATAATTAGGGTTCACATTTGTTCATATAATATGTTTGTGCATAAATGTATAAAAAATAAAAGTCAAATAAAATAAACATGTAGCCAATCTAGACATCAGGGCCGGCTTTAAGAAAGTGCAAGAGGTGCGATTGCACAAGGTCACCACTTGATAAGAGCCACCAAATTTCATGCACTTTTATTATATATATGAACACAATATGAAATTCGAGCTTAATTAATTCATGTACTACTTATACATATGTATATTATATGTGTGTTTGAGTGCCTCTTTATGGCAATGGCACGAGGTCACTGAAATCCACGAGACGGCCGTGCTCGACATCATTAATAAAACTTTTAACCGGTTACTAATTATGTCACATTACAACGTGAGTTAAAGTATGATATCGAAAAGAAACTTAGAAGTATATATACGATTTTGGTATTTTCTAAAGTTAACTTATAATATTTGTACATTTTTATATTATCTTGCTATAGACTTAACTATCTTTTTTCTCTATACATCTTAAAATATGTCATTTAAATATATTTGAATTGTTTTGTAACCTAAAGGTGTCTACCAGCTTAATGATAATGCTTATTCATACGTGTGAACTTTACACATAAACCTTGACTAAAACAAATATTTATATATTAAGTCTAAACCATAATTTAACTGTTTTTATTACTTGAGAAATTTAATGCACCTACGTGGACACGTAGATGTGGATAAGGTTGCCAACAACAATTGATGTAATTTACAAGTGGCATTTACTTTTTTATAAGAAAAATGATTGTTGTTAGGGTGGTGGCATTCATGCCATCCATACCTCACCTATCCTTCACCAACCATCAATAATATCATTTCACCTCATCTCATACCTCACCATACTTTTCTAGTGGCAACCATGATTTCATACCTCACATAATTTTTATTTTTTTAATTAAAACATGCATGCCTTCCATTTCCATACCATTTCGGTAAGGATTGCCGAAAACCTTCCATACCGATTGATACCTCAATGGTGGCAACGGTGTTGCCGATAGGTTTGGCTTCATGCCGAGGCATACCGTGCCCCATTGCCACCACCCTTAATTGTTATTCCTAATAATGTAAACTTATAATTTTTATTGGTTACACCTATTATTATTTTAAGAAAAATAATTTTGATCTCTAAAATTTATACTTAATAATTAGACTTAAAAATGTGATTAATGCATTTAAATAAGTGATTGATGAAAAATGATGAAACAGAAAAAGTGTATATCACTTGTCAAAAGATAAATAGATTATGTCTATTATTAGGTCTCATGTTAGTTTAAAATTTAAAAATATATATTTTTTAAATATTTTCTAACTTGTACCCTAAGAGCACAAGTTAAACGCGCAAAAAAGAATCAAAGACCCACGAAAAAGGACTCGAAGCTCACACAAAAGTACATGTTTCAGTATAACTTACGAAAAAAGACTCAGAGACTCACACAAATGTACATGTTTCTGTACTTTTGTGTGGGTCTCTGAGTTATTTTTTTTGAGTACTTAGGGCACGTTTGGTAGAGAGAATTTCAGAGAAATGAAATGAAGCAGAGAATAAAAACTCAGAGAATAGAAATCAGTAGAGAATTTTATTCAATTCTAATGTTTAGTAACAACAGAGACTTGACCCGAGAAATGAAAAAAAAATAAAAAATAACAATTCTAAAAATTTGTATTTTTTATTTATTTAAAACAAAATATATATATATTTTTTTATCTTTTTAAAAAATTTATTTTTTATTTTTTAAAAACTAAAAATTATAATGTTTGTTGATTTAAAAAAAATTGTTTTTTTTTTTAAATAACAATTCTAAAAATTTGTATTTAAAAAAAAAAAAAAAAAAAAAAAAATGAGTTTATCATTAACATTAATAATGATCTTATTAACAAAAATCTACTAAATTTGAATATTTGATGTAGCTCAACCTAATTCTCTCGAGTACCACACAATTCCACTCAATTTATAAAGAAATTGAAGAATTCAAAATACAAAGAGAAAGATTCTCTGAGAGTTGCAAATTCTCCGTTTTTTCTTTTCTTTGGTCAACCAAACAAGAGAAAAAAAGACATTTTTATTTCTCCATCTTTATTTCTCTCTACCAAACACACCCTTAAGTCTTTTTAATGCGCTTAACTTGTGCCCATAGGATATAAATTAGAAAAACATTTTTTTTAATACAAATTTACCCCTCACAGTTTTATTTACTTCTAAGTTGCCCCTTTTAGTTTCCTTTTGTTTCAAAGTGAGGACATTGTCTAGAACTAGTTTTTGTTGTTTGTCTTCATTCTATCTTTTTGTTATTTTTCTTTTGTTTCTATGGCACATCTTTCGAGTGAAGGTTCCTCTATTTATCTATGAGTTTCTTCTATCCAAAAATGTTGTCGACACCAAATTATTTTTTGTATGTATAATAAAAAACAAAACATAGTCTGTTCAGGCCTAGAATAATCATAAGATAGTGTAAATAAGAGATGATAACAAGTTAAAAACGTGTTCAAATTGATAATTTATTAGGAATGATAAAAATTAGTTAAACCTCTAAAACTATGACAAGTGTCATAATCGGCATGTTTAGTAGTCCTATTAAGACCATCCGTAATGGATAATAGATCGGTCATACGACATGTCCCTCTTTCACAGGGGCGGAGCTAGGGGGTTCTCGCGAGTGCCCGGGAATCCCATGGATTTTTCCGATATAATGTTTTTTGAAAAAAAAAACACTGATTTTTCCTAAATGCATCTTAAATGCATCCGGTCTTTTGAAATATGTTTCCAGTATTAAGGTTTAAAAGATTTTATTCACCCAGTTATATTTGGTCTTGGATCCGTCCTTGCTCTTTCACATGGGGTTGGTTATATGGTCTTGGTCACACTTTAAGGAATGGGTCGTATACTTGATCGAGTCATCTTCAATTGTTTGTGTGTGAGTAGCGCTGAGCACAAAACCGAGAAAAACACCGAACTGGAAAACTGAGCCGAATCGGACCGAACCGAACTGAAGCGACCATATTCGATTCGGTTCCAGTTCATATACTACGGTTTTCGATTTCAGTTTGGTACGGTTCAGTTTGACCCAAAATCGGAAAAAAAAAACACATAAACCATATAAATCAAACCGAACAGACACAAAACCAAACCGAACCGACCATATTCTGTTCAGTTTCGGTTCTATATATTAGTGGTTCCGGTTTCGGGTCGGTTCGGTTTTCGTGAGTGCGGTTCGGTTTCAGACCGATGCTCAGCCCCAATGTGAGTGCGTGTTTTTAAATTGTTTTTGTTAAGTAATTTTTTTTAAATGAGTTTTTTCTTTGTTTTTCACTGACAACGATCATCTTATTGTGCTAGCTTGGTCATGAAGAAGATTATAGTAAATTGATGATGATGTGGTATCAGTGACCGCGATTCGCCATTACGTCTAGCATAAATAAGTCTATATATCAAAACACTTTTATAATAGTGATGATACAAAAAAAAATTTGTTGGTATCTATTGATGGACAACTTTTTATTTTTCTTTCTATTTAAACGTAAGCAATGGAATCCTACTTCATGATTTAATATCATAAATTCTCAATCTATTTATGTCATTCCACCTCGTTATGTCTACAATCTTATCCACAACTCTATTAAAAATATTTTAGAATAAATAATAATAATAATTTACGACCTTAATTAGCAAAGAAAAGTCAAATGACCTCTTTGGTGCCAACTGATAAAACCTAATTACCTAACCTATCAACAACAACATCACCATGACAACAATTTCCCTAAAAGTAATAACACAATAAAAAACCACCTCTACATCGGTACGTCAACTTTCTCTTTCTATGGACATCACAAAACTAAACCTAGACCAAATATTCGTAGTAAAAGGATTGCAACATACCCCGCAAAATTAAATTAAACAAAAAACTACACACACAAACCATACATTTCGTTTGGTCTAGTGTTGGACCGAATGAATTTGGTGTCGAGGGGTGGACTCATCCAATGAGATACAAAGTAATAAGGAAGATGTGTTTGGTTGTGGGTGGACAACAAAATTGTCTGGTGAAAGTGGACTCTTATTACTATCAGCCAAACCTCAATTGAATAGTAGGCATACTTGAGGCTAGGGCTGAGCATCGGGCCGATCCCGACCCGGCCCGACCCGAATCCCGACAAGCCCGAATCCCGACAAGCCGGCAAACACAACCCGACTCCCGACCCCGACAACCCGACCAACATGATTCGGGACGGGATTCGGGATTTGATCGGTTTTGTTTGTTGTTTTTTGGTTTTCGGCCCGTCCCGACCCGATCCCGACAAGCCCGAAACCCGACTAACCAGAAAACACAAACCGACACCCGACCCCGACAAGCCAGACAAGCCCGACTAACATGATTCGGGACTCTGGATCGGGACGGGATTCGGGATTCGGTCGGTTTTGCTCACCCCTACTTGAGGCATTATACATGCACAATGTATCCTTTTAGACTAGTGTAATAACCATCTTAAGAAGCGTGCTCGGGTGAAATCAACGCGTGCCGACTAGGTTTCGAGATCAGCCAGTTCATGATATCATGGTAGACAATGAACCCTTTAGATATTAATTTATTATTTAGTCACATTATATAAAGATTACATGAGACATAAAAAAACCTAACAGACCTTAAGCTTATAAACGAGCTTGAACAGACTAACCTAGCATATCATATAATATTCAAAGGGTGTGCTATAAAAAAACATCTAGGGTTTGATATATGTCATAAATAATCTTAACTAAGAAGTTGAGAAAATGCCATGTTGTTGTTTGTGTTCTCATCTTTTAATTTCTAAAACATAGAATATTATACTTAGTGAGAAAAAATGAGTTTTCTTGACATATTATTTGTGGCTTTAAGGGATTGATAAAGACTTAAAGTGAACAAAAATAAGGCAAAATAAATTAGGCACATAGAAACCATATGAGTCAAATCAATGTTTTTGGTCCCATTTGAAGCCACATGTTATCTCTAAAGTCTCATCAATAGTTTTGTATGTGAGCTATGGTTAAACCCCAATTGACACCACTCCATCTCGGAAATTATTAAAGCACATTTATTCCTCAAGCTGTCGATTGTGTCAGTCAAAAGTAGAACCTTACTGAAACCGGATCATCACCAACACATTGTAGTAGTGGTTAAACAAATCACTAGAACTTTAGTTATCATAATACTGGTTTTAGTGTCATTCAACTTTACATTAGCAAAACATAAAATATAACATTGAACTACATTTTTTTCGCACACATAACATTAAAAGGTGAACACACTAAAACCTATTATAATAAATAAATAAATACTAAAGACACACACACAATCTGAGTATCATTGTGCCGTCGAGCCACTGATGCCGAGAACCACTCCAATGGCTCGGTGGTATAACATCATATAACATTGATATTGATTTAGTGATACTGCTTGTTCCTAAAAGAGATAGTTTCTCAGAATTTGCACAAATATTTAAGAAGAGTGGACTTTAACACATGGTTGATCGTTCTATGTTTTGCTGAAGGTCTTTCGAGAAGCAGTCTTTTATCTTCAGGTAGGGATGTGACTGTCTACATTTCACCTTCTCACGTCTCGCTTTAACATGATTAGGTATTGTTGTTATTGTGATGACGTTTCATGTTTGCGCCAATTCTTTATGGTTGGCATTGTTATATTTCAGTTATAATTAAAAAGTGTTTAAACCCTAATGAGTTAAGAGGACAAGTTTATCATTCAATAAAACAAAGGTTTATTTTAAGAGTTTGATATGGATAAATGCACATGTGTAGTAGATAAAGATTAGGATGATCAAATATAATATGTTATCAACTTAAGGATGTACGATGATTTCTTCTAGCTAGTATATAATTCCATAAGAGTTGTCTAAACTCTAGGGATTGTTCATTGAGGAATTGATATAAAACAAATGCTTAAGAGCAGAAGTCGAAAATTTTGAAGCATGTTACGTATAGTTAAGAAGAGACGGTGGTTTGTGGTCGTGGAGATGGCTTGATGGCGAAGGGATTGCCTTCGTCTATAAAACAAGGTCAGAATATCAAGACATCTTTACGTGAGAGAGATTTTTTAGTTTTAGGTAGATCAGTCTTTATGTTGTAAAATTGTCTAAAAATTAATATTTTTTGAAAGATTTCGGGTCAATTATGTTCCTATTAGAGCATTTTCCAATTAACATCACTATTGTTTTAACACTATAATAAAATTGACTTTTAGTGGTTGTGGTTCTAATGACACAAAAAACCATCACTAAATCTAACTTTTTAAGAACACTTTCTAACACAGGCAAAACGTCAAAATTTTAAAACTTAATGACACCTTTTGTGAAAATTATGTGTCATAAAATGGAAAAAAAATATCCTTACATATTTTTTGTGTCATTATAATTAGACTTTCATCTACTTCACTTTTACCTAATTTTTTTAAATAAATGAAATACACAAAAAAAAATCTAGTTGCATCTTTTTCTAACTTTTGGTGTCATTTTTATATTTTTTGCAAGAATTTTTTGACTTTTAATTACAATTTTTTTTTGTGTCCTCACTAAAAGACATTTTTTTAGTAAGTTTTTGTTGGAATAGCTACAATATTTGTACAAGTTTAGTTATAGAGTAAAGTATATCGTTCGTTCTTGTGGTTATATCAAAATCACTAGTTTTAAGGACCGTTGGTGTTACAAGTTTTCAATAGAGCACACTAACGTTAGTTATCATTAAGGACCGTTGGTGTTACAAGTTTTCAAGATAAGAACGGTTCATGCAAAAAAAAAAAAAAAAAAAAAAAAAAAAAGTCGAGAGACAAAACTAGTAATTTCAATATAACCACATGGACGAACGGTGTAATTTACTCTTAGTTATACAACTTAACAATTGAGCCTCTAATAATTTTTGTTAGCTCACGATTATCATGGAAATACAATGAACTTGTGAATATGCGTCACAAATTTGTTAGGCTGCCTCCAATAGATAGAGAAGATCGATTGGGAGGATCGATCCCCACTCAGTAGCGGAGCTAGACTATAAACTGTGGGAGGGCCAAACCTGTAAATCTCATGATTTAAGAGGGTAAAAAATGTAATATATATTTTTTATCATGTAAAATACAACAAAAATACATTAGGGGACAAAATTGTTTTGGGGGGGGGGGGGGGGGGGGGGGGCACCATCCTTCCTTGCCCCTTCATAGCTCCGCCAGTGTCCTCACTCGATCTTGTTATTGTGAGAGGTGTCGATCGGGGCTTTTTATTATCAACTCGATCGTATGTACGATCGAAACAAACACACACATAAAAACAACACTCATTCTTTTTAATTAATTTTATTAAAGGTCGTATTTATTGGGGCACTCAATCGCCTGAAGGTCGCTGAAAAAAAAAAGCTGATTTGGCAGAGAAAATAAGAGGGATTGAGACTCCTTACTGAAACAGGCCTTAAAGAGGTCTGTCTAATTTTTTTGAACAGAGCTCTGTCTAATGACGTGCCTGTAAGGTTGTTCTTCCAACACTTGAATGGTCACATTTATACTGTAGTTAATTTGGGATATAGTTACGTAGACGAATCTTTCTTCTACATATATCTTTTTAAAGTGTTTCAAACAACTATAGAATAGATTTACAAGTGGATATCAATACCTAAAAAGTCAAATCCAGTCAACTAAAATAATTACCGTCTTAAAATAACTAAGGATGCGTTTGTTATCTCACTATGAGAATGAAACTATTACTATAAAAGTGATTAAATGTGTTTGTTTAAGATGAAGGGGCCCACTACTATGATAATGAATGATAGATATAATTCATACTCCATATACATCAATAAGGCTAAGTATGGATATTTCATAGGTGAAATACCCATCACTACTATCAAACTTATATCCATTGTCATTCATGAGAGCATACCAAACGCACCCTAAGGTGTCGTTTAGTTTGTAAGAAGGTTTAGAATCGGAGTTGAATCTGGTTTAGATATAAAAGAGAATAGAATTAAAATTTTATTTTAATCAAAATATTGAAGAAAAAAAAAATGAGAAGGTTTATTTTTTATTATAGAAGTATTGTACCAAACGATTATTTTTGAGAATAAAGCAATTACATGAATATGATTGGTTATGAAATTGTTATAGCAAACAACCTTTAATTAATTATTTTTACTTACTTAATTTTTCTCAAATGAAAGATTTACCTATAATTAATTAATTATTGCTTTTTAAAAGTTTGTAATAATGATTTCAAGTAAGAGAAATATAATAATCTCGATCGAAATTTCTATATTATCAATAATGAATAATTAATTTGAGATAACCCAAAATAAAAACGTGAACAATAATATTGACACGGCCGAAATACCGTTCATCTTAACCATCTTAACCATATATTAACGGGCAAATCGCATAAAAGTGTACTCAACTTATACTCGATTTCAATTTAAGGTACTCTACTTATTTTTTCCCAATTTAATGTACCCAACTTTTGTTTGGTTGCAAATAGACAATCAATAGGTTAGCAGGTCACCTAGCAGGTCACCATCTTCTCCACATGATTTTCCGGCGACCTATTTTTCTACAAATCTTTCCTACGTTGATACTCCAAACTGAATAAATTTTGGGTCATTGATACTCCACTGCTACTTCCATATTTGCAGCTTCTTAAACAATTAAAAGTATTTAAAACCACGACAAACTAAAGCTTATTTATACATACTTTATAGTATGGCATGGCTTATTCGCTTGTGGGTACCTTTGTAGCTTCTCGTATTAATTGCTTATTATTAAAGTCAAGTAAAATTTTCACATATTTTCTATCTTATGTGTAATAATTTCTTGAAAGAACGAGTCTATAATTGTTTGAGTTTGACATATATGCTAGACAACTTTTTTTCTGTTTCAAAAACTTATGTTATGTTACTGGAAAGATTTGTTTCTGGAAAAATTGGTCGTCGGAAAATCAGTCAGAAGAAGGAGTTAACCTGCTAACCTATTGATTGTCTACATTTGCAACAAAAAAAAAGTTGGGTACATTAAATTGGGAAAAAAAAAGTAGAGTACCTTAAATTGAAATCGAGTATAAGTTGAGCACACTTTTATGCGATTTGCCCTATATTAACTATTCATTGCCAAAACTAAAAACTTATCCAAAACATGTAACTTCTCTATATATTTTAAGCCCCTATATATTTTAAGCCCACTTGTGTTGTCAACATTAATCTTTTTCAAAATCATAGTGGACCCAAATGTTTTGCCAATGAATCTTTTGAATTTGATTTTAGACCACATTATATGAAGAAACAAACCTTTGTCCTATAAATTTGTGGTTAAATTAAATAGACCTTATCCATATTTAAAAGATGCTTTAAATATGAGGCAAACAAATATCATGTGATCTTTAAATAACTTGAACCAAAAAACCTTGTATCCTTATTTGTAAAAATGACCAACTTTATTTTTCATACACTATTTTAGTCTAGTATCAAATTCATAGTCTGTACCCGGTGCTGCATTAGGTTAGAGAACTGGGCGATAATAGCTCCTTCGCATAGGGCAGGTTTGGAATGCTAACCCAGACTATGAAGGGAACTATATCCTATAAGGCTATCACAAATGAGACTTGCGTGGGCTCTCATCGAGACTAAGTCACTTCCCTCTTCATCGCTCCCTCCGATCCCGATCTCATAGTTATATTAAACACGAAAATTACATAAATATGGAAATTATATTTAATGAAACAATACTTTGTTACAATGGCATCATGTGCTTTGCACAAATTGTTACATCTTAACTTATCTTAATAACCAATAAATGTCTAAAAAATGAACACAATCTCCAAAATCTTGTACAAGCTAGGAGGAAGAATACAAGCAACAAAGAATGACCTTTACAAAATTCTTCGGCATTCGATGTTTCGAACTCGTAATATACTATATAACAAGTGAACTCTACCGGTTTTGAGCAACCGAACGTTCTATTAACTTAAGCTGAACTTTTTACGGTCTGATCCATGACAAACTCGGCGTTCTTCATACTCCAAGCACTCATTTGTGAAATCTTGACGCTTTGAGTCCCGTAGTTGAAAGCATAAAGATGTGCGTCTTCGGTGTTTGCAAATTTTGGGTAGGTTCGACTTGTGATACATGTT
The DNA here is from genome assembly GCA_019973895.1 of Chrysanthemum seticuspe. NCBI lineage: Eukaryota > Viridiplantae > Streptophyta > Magnoliopsida > Asterales > Asteraceae > Chrysanthemum > Chrysanthemum seticuspe. The sequence goes on along the minus strand of BPTQ01000001.1, from coordinate 4,099,287 downwards.
TTTCCATATGCACCAAAGCTCTCGATGATTGAGTGATCAATCTGTAAAAATATAGGGATAAGCACGGGTTAGAAAACGACAAATGAAAACTACCAATAGAAAGGTTTAACGAGTAGCATTTACGTACCAAGTTTCTGAGTGAGATCTCGTTGTATTGAGGATCTATGTCAACAAATGCACCAAAACTTGTCGTGTCGATGTTGCTCCTAACAGTAGACCTATTACACGAAAACAAAAAAAAAGATTAGCTTAATAAATTAGAAAGTTTGTTTATCGTCATTTATACGAAAAATGTATACTTATGATGTATCACCACAAACCTGCTAAGATCACTACACATGAGCACAGAGTATCGGCCATTTTGGTTTTGGAACACCCTAAAGAAAATCGCGGTCTGTTCTTCCAAGTCTTTAGAAGCCATTGCCAACAAACCAAAAGGCCCGAACGCACCCTTGCTTGATGCACCCCTTTCGGTACAAAGTGCTTGTGGATCAACCGAAGCCGTATCCAATACCTCAGCCTTATTCAAATCCTCCAGTTTAAACGAAATTGACACATCTGCCTGAGAAGCAGTAATTCCCTCGATTTCAAGGACAGAACCCGGTTTCAGATTCTTGTTCTCTAGCTTAACTTCATTTTCACGAAGTAGTTCAATCTCCTCAACAGGCCACTGAATTAGCTGTTTTCTACTTCCATCGATCCATAGCGCCCTAGGAAACGTCTGCAAGACACAAAATAAAACATCATTAACATATTCAAGTGCTTATTAACTTATTTGCTTATTGCACGCTAAAACAGCACTTAGAAAACAGTAAAACAGTAAGTACCTGAAGCCCAGCCCATCCTTTCGCAATATCATCCTCTTGTGCATCAGTTTCAGGAACCCAAGCCCACAAAACCCTTCGGTTTTTCGCGTCATCGAAGAACGATTTAGACGCGTAAAACTGTCCATAATCATACCTCAAATCCAAAGAGTTTCCAGTGGTTAACCCATTTTGTGGCAAAAAGTTTTCGCGGTCTGGACTATAAGTCCCAATAGTATACCAATCATGCCCTTCGAAACCCGCTTTCATCACATGCATCACACTACCCGAATAAGCAGAAGTATCGAGCCCATTAGTACTATTTAACGAAACGGGGAAAAAATCGGGACACTCCCAAGTTCCTGTTCCTGTTCCTGAGGACAGTGGTTTTTCATATCTTTCCCAATTTTTAAAATCCTTACTTTGGTACAAAAACGCCATCCCGTTGTTGTCGCGGTCCGCGCCAACAACCATGCGCCAGACGCCGTCCGGACCGAGCCACGCGGTGCTCGGGTCACGGAAACAATCGTCTTTGACGCCTTCGGGTGGGGTTATAATTGGGTTATTATCGTATTTGACCCATTCACGTAGAAATGGGTCAGACAGGTCTTTGGGCCAAGCAAGGGCCTGGACTTGGCGGGCTTTTGAATCATACCCGGTATATATCATAGCAGGTATATCACCGGGTAAGATTGTGGCCGACCCAGACCAACAACTACCAATATCGGCTTCTTGGGTCGGGTATATTGCTGGGTCGAGATGGATCCAGTTGACCAAGTCGTATGATACGGCGTGGCCCCATACGATGATGTCACCAAAAGTCGCGGCATACGGGTTGTATTGGTAGAAGAAATGGTATACTCCTTTGTATAACATAGGTCCTGTATAACAAGATGACATGAATATTAGTATAACACTATAAAAAAAATTGTTAAATAACGTTGACACTTAAAGCCCGATTTTTTTATAATCTGACGTAATTTGATGTAATCGTAATTTAATCATATTAAGCTTAAAGAGATTGGACAACAAATCATATTCATATCACTCTCATGAAGAGTTTTGATTGATAACCTAATATATGTTGCTTTTTTCCTTTACAAGTAATAGATACCTTCTATTTTTAACAAGATTTTATTTAATCATTAACAAGGTAGGTATTCCTTCTTTGACTATCTTTATTTTGCGTACTTTTATAAAATATTGATAGCCGACAATACTGACTGGCTAATATACTTTCCAAAAAAACTACTAATTATCATAACTTATAACAAAATTTTAGAACCTAACAAAACCAATATTAAAAATATTATTTTGAGAATTTTTATTTATGAAAAGTGAAAAACAAGTAAAGAATTTAGAAAAAAGAAAAGTCTAAAAATGGAAAGAGTAAAATATCAATATCAAAGTGGGAGAGGGCGGTGGGTTTTCCAACTTATTCTTAACTAAGTTAATTACGTAATTAGTGGGCTTACTTTTCTTCCAATCCACTCTAATCCATTCAAATTAGATGCAAAACATGACTTTTTAATTAAATAATATTTTACTAATCTTGTTGGCATGTTAAATTGTATTTAACAAAGATGTTGTTTTTATTCTTCATTTAGAAAGTGGTAACGTTTTCGAAAACTTTAAAATTATTAACCTGATAAAAACAAGAAAATGACGTAATAATACAAAAAATAAAAACTCACCATTGGGATCTGCGTAATTTCAACATTAACCGTCCATGTCCATATACGTATCCATGTCATAAATAAAATAAATTAGAAACTTAAACAAAATAAATACACGTAAAAAATATAATAAAAACGACTTAAAATGAGAAAATGCTGCATTGGCGGAGTCTGATATAGCTCCGCCATTAAATGCATGTCATGTAGCATTGTCATCTGTTATATGACAAGTACATTTTTAGGTCTATATATCATTACTCGTTATAATACTGGATAAAGATCATACCGTTCATCCAATTGCTTGGAGGTTGGAAATGATACCCAGTCCGATACGGTTGTTCATTTTTCGTAGTCGAAGCCGCTATTTCGTCTTTTAATTTTCGACTAGTGGCTTCGCCAATTGTCGTCCCATAAACCAGGACAAGAAAACATAGTGCAAGGTACGAGGAAAAGTGTTTGCTCATGATCAAATTCTTGTGATATCAATGAGTTTAAGGTTTTTATGGTTGTTGATTGTTGTGTGTGAATTGATTTTGAGAAATGGTCCAATTGGTTGGTTTATATAGACTTTGAGCTCAATAGTAAGTGTCTAATTATTTTTAGTTAGACCCCTTGAAGTTATGAAGTTTTTACAAAAAGTTGCCTAGGTCCACCCCTCACTTTTGACATTTTTATATGTGTCACCTCCTATTGGAATTTTATATTTCTTTGTCTTTCTAGGACCCATTTTTTATGACTTTGAAATATCAAGCCGCCTTAATTACGGTTTTACTAGAAGATTATACATTTCTTTGTTTAACTATTACTAGTTATAATAAATGTGCTCGCACAGGGTTTTGACAAAAAAAAAAAATATTTTGTATCAATGCTAAATATTATGTCTTTAAAGGTAATTATATATAATTATATACTTATGCACGAGTTTTTCATTATTCATTATATCCATTAGAATTTTGTATAATCAAATTTTGTAAAAAAAAATTTGTTAGATAACTCAAGATTCAACTATATTTAGCTGATATAGATGTTGATGTTCCTATTTAAATTTCACTATTGATATTATGATGTACACAACATGCGAGTTTAGTTGCACATAATAAACGTTGATGAAGTTAAAATATATATTCTTTAAAGTTTTTTAAAAATGTTTTTCTACATATCCTTATAGAAATAAATAAAAGTTACACGAGTAGTTGTTATAAGTACAATCACATTTTTTTCTTCTTCATATTACTGTAGCTCGTACTTACAATTTGATAATTATATTCTCGTTTTCAATAATTTAGCCGTATTTAATATTCAAATTCGTGTCCACATTTGTCATACTTTTAATATGAAATAAATGAGTCCTTAGTATAATATATAGTAAAAAAAATGACATTTATAATCTTATGTATATTTATATGTTGGAGTTTTAAACAACATATATATTGTATTTTTAAGTTATAAAGTATAGGGAGTATAAAATATAAAGGAGTATTTGTTAATTTCTTCCAAAGTTATTAAAAAACATGGAAACTTATAATATTACACTTAACTCTATACAATTTTTAAAAATTTAACCACTAAAGTTTTATTAATTACCCTATCTTTTTTAAAGTTTTTGTTTTCACAAATTTGACACATATATTTTTATGTGTTTTTCTTCTCAACCAAATTTCCACACCAAATTATCTAAAGGTTGACCAAAATCAATTTAATTTTGACTTTTATTAACCAATCACGTCGCCCGATTTCGCTTACGTGGCAAAATCAACCTCTCCTATTGGTCTAATTTTTTTTCAATGAGAAGGGTTTTGCAAAAACACTCCGAAATGATGTAATTCTTTTATTATATAAAAGATTATTAACCATATTTTAATTTCATTGTTGAATATCTACAATGTATCTTAATACAAGTGATAATTGCTAAATCACCATTAGGTACCATATAATGATTACCAAATACTTGTCCACAAACAAACTCAATTGGTTAGAATAACTAATATTGACTAGATTAACCGGCATGTTAACTAAAAAAAGTTGAATTATATAAACAAGAGTTCCAAAAGGAACCGAAAGAGATACATGGAAAAAAAAAACAAAACAAAACTAAATTATAAACAATCACAGTACGCCGTCAATCGGGAGAAACAAAAAGATCAAAAGGTCTGGCAACCTAACAATTCCGGAAAGCCGCCTTCGAGGATAATCGAGCGGAAATCCACGTCTTTCCAAGCCTCTGAAATGACACGAGCGGAAATCCACCAAATGATCTAATTTCCACCAACTCCAAACTTTTCTCCAAACCTTAAGGAACGATAACATCTGATGAGGCAATGATCGATGTCCTCCTCAGTTACAGTAAACTGCGACAATAACATGATTTAATTTTAAGATATGTGAAATAATTCTCGCATTATCAACATGTTTTTATTCATTTCACATTTTGATACTTTTGGTTTCCTTGAACATGAGCCTGTGGAGCTTCTTAACAGAGTCAAACGAGTTATGCATAGCAATGTTATGACACATAGATCTACAAACGTAGTTTTTACCGTTTGCCTTGCACTTCGATGTAAATCGGAAAAAAAATACATAACCATAGCTTTTATTGTAGATGCTCTTATGGAAAAAGTAAACAGAATATCTAACAAAGAAGCAACAACTTGATGTTGGAGGGGACAACAACAAGGGATGACAATTAAAATATTAGATACTCTAAGGGAGGTGAAATAACACCTTTTCGAAACAACAAGGGTCATATCTAAATGAGAATGTCACGTTCTTAGGCCAACACAAATAATAAGATAAGGTATAGGAAATTTCCTAAATAAAAGTGATGACATGGCAATTAGTAAAAGTGGATCATGAACTGTTTTGTAGGGTAACGATTAATCCAAAATGCATGACTCACCTTGTAACTAATCACAATCAATGAATCAAATTATCCACTAGAAGATTGGTTTTTCAAATTAAATTTACATTTGAATTTACATACATACTTGTAAAGACTAGACGAGTACCCGCGCCTAGCGGCAGCGATGTCTAGTTTTCTGCAAAGTTCCGACGACCCATAAGTTTCTTTCAACAAACTGTATTTGTAGCATTAGAGAATCGTTTTCGAATAACTACAATTGTGATGTGTGGTTGCATAGCAGCATAAATATATAGTTTTTAAAAAAATTATGTCGAGTCGATCTAAGTGTGTGAGTATATTTTCTAATAAGATTGTTTTAAGTTATTAAGATTTTTAGTAATAATAGATTCAAGCATTACAAAAGGCAACGGTATTATATAGTTGGCAATATTATATTGTAGTTTAGAGGTATAGCCAACATGTGTGACCGTTTTTTCTTGTTTTGTCAGTAATTTAGGCAGTGATAACTATTTTTTTTACATGTGTAGCGTTTATCATTTGGTGTGTGGCTTTTAAACTTGTAACTTTGCAAATTGGATATCACCATATAAAGATTATTTTGTACTATCAATTTGTATAGATATTTATGCATTGTTCAAAGATATTTGTTTGAGGTACAAATAATTATCGCTAAAGATAACAATACTATTTATTTTTTGTGATTTTAATAAACTTACATAACATTATTGATACACTGGACAAAGGGCTATACAATATATATTAACTTTTAAACGACGATTCATATATGCTAGTCCCTTAAATGGTGCAAGAGCAACATTTTTTAAAATAAATTACATGTGTCAAAGCAAAATAAACCAAAAACTACAATTATTTGGTCTCATATAACTACTTCATCATTTCTCATATAATTTTGTCAAATTTGAAACCCGATTTCACCCGGGTGGTTCAACTGGTTGAACTGTTCCGATAAAAAAACAGGTCGATTTAAACCGAGTCAAACCGATAGGTTGGGTCAAAAAAATGTCAAATTAAACTGGTCAGCCCGCCGGGTTTGAAGCGTCCCGGGTCAACCCGGTATCGGTTTCAACGGGTCAACCCGGTATCGGTTTCAATTGATTGTTTTTAATTTGGTAGATGTGCTTTTAATTGGGTGTACAATGTGAATAAATTATTGTACTTTTAAGTAATGGGGTGTTTTAATAAGAGTATTAATTATATTATTTATTTCTCTCTCCATTGACCATGTTTTCAACATTCAACTTTCAACATTTTTCACTTTTCCACTTTGACCATTTTTCCATTTTATATAGTATAGATTTGCATGTAATCCACACTAGTTAAGCTCAAAGTGATGATGATAATTGATTTTACTATGATTAGATATTTACTAATAATAATCTTTTTTAACTTCAAGAATGAAAAATATGCAATTTCAACTTGTCATCTTGTAAAAAGAAAAAGTTATTTAATTTTCCCAATATGAAATAAATTACCATAACATATTATCATGTCATGTTTTTGTACGAAAGTATCAGCAACAATAAATAAACAGTAGAACTTTTATTCAAACCTAAGCCTCAATAGTCGGCTTATATTATATCAACAATAGTATCCAAAGTGTTACAAGATCAGATTAATGTCAATGAGACAATAATCATACAAATACAAAGAAGAGACAAGATCAGTGAAATGATCAGAAAGAAGAAAAAAGTGTGAGACAATGACTGCACACTCAAGTGTGTCTAACCCTAGATTAAGGGACTTATTAAATAGGAGATTAAGATACACTAAGACCCCTCTAACGGCTATAAATGACTCATCAGCAGAAATGAGAAAGGCTTCAGCAGAAATGAACTTCTTGGAACTTTAAACCATTTATGCTTTGTCCATGATTAACCCCTGTAATAAGCCTGCACTGAACATAACTTGAAAGCCATTAGCAATTGATAGAATGACATGTTTGCCACAGATTAATACCCCAAAAATTTAACATTCCCCCTTAATCTGATGGGCAAACATATCAAACAATATCAATTTTTCACACAAAAATTTATGCTGATAAACAGGGAGGTTTTTTGTAAGTATGTCTGCAGTTTGGTTTGAAGAGCCAATCTTTTTGGCACTTATAACACCTCTTGCAATTTTTTCCCTGATGAAGTGGACATCAATTTCAAAGTGTTTTGATCTTTCATGGAAAACAGGATTGACAGCAAGTTGTAAAGCAGATTTGTTATCACAAAAAAGATTAACAGGGAGATTGATATCAACTTTTAGATCTTTTAAGATTTTTTGAATCCAAATGATTTCACAAGCAGCAGTAGACATAGATCTATACTCTGCTTCTGTGGAAGATTTTGAAAGAGTGTTTTGTTTTTTACTTTTCCATGAGATCAAACAATCATTAAAGAAAACACAATAACCTGTGACAGATTTTCTGGTTTTCTTGCATTTGGCCCAATCTGCATCACTATATCCTTCAAGATGATTTTCAGAGTTGCTGAAATTGTACCTTAGACCTTTTCTTGGAGCTCCTTTTAGATATCTCAGAACATTGAGGGCACATTCTAGATGAGATTTCAAAGGAGAATGCATATATTGTGCCAGACAATGAATTGAGTATGAGATGTTAGGTCTTGTATGGGTGAGATAGATAAGTTTCCCAAGTAACTTCTGATAACCAGTGATGTTGACAAGTAAGGGATCATCAGCAGTGGGAATGTATGGAAGAACAGAGTTGGGTTCCATGGGAGTGGACACAGGTTTGCACCCAAGAAGACCAAATTCTTTGAGGAGTTCAAGACAATATTTTCTTTGGGAGAGACAAATGTCATTCCCAGTTTTTAAAACCTCAATGTCAAGAAAATATTTTAAGTTTCCCAAGTCTTTGATATGAAATTTTGATTTTAGAAACTCTTTGAATAAGTTTATCTCATCAATACAGTTTCCAGTAAGGACAATATCATCCACATAAACAAGCAGAGCAATAAACTTGTTATTCTCTGTTTTGGTGAATAAAGAATGATCATTGACAGATTGAACAAAATTATTTTCCTTTAAGACACTGACAAGTTTTTCATTCCATTTCCTGGGAGCTTGTTTTAGGCCATATAGAGACTTGACAAGTTTGCAAACTTTATTCTTATTGTTCTCATTACAGAACCCCTTAGGGATGGTCATATAGATATCCTCATCAAGATCTCCATACAAGAAAGCATTGTTAACATCAAGTTGGAAAAGAGGCCATTTGTTTTTCACAGCTAAGGCAATAAGACATCTAATAGTAGACATTTTTACAACAGGAGAAAAAGTTTCATCATAGTCTATTCCTTCCCTTTGGTTATAATCTTTAACAACTAATCTAGCCTTGTATCTATCAACTTCACCATTGGCTTTATATTTGATTTTAAAGATCCATTTGTAACCAATGGGAGTTCTATTAGGTGGGAGATCAGTTATATCCCAAGCATGATTTTCATTTAAGGCCTCAATTTCAGAGTTCATAGCTTCAACCCAATTACTATCAAGGATAGCTTCTTCATAACAGGTAGGTTCAATACTTTTATTAAGACTAGAAGCAAAGCAGTAATTATCTTTGTTTAGGTTAGAATAATTAACAACCTTTTCAACACCATATTTGACTTTCCCTTCTATAATAAAGTCATTAAGATTACTAGGCAACTTAGAAACTCTGGTTGACCTTCTAGCAGTGGTGGCTGGCAAGCCTCTTTCTTGTTCAAAGTTCTGATTTGAATTAGATGATGTATCAGCAGAATCAGAGAATGCATCAGCAGGATGTGATTCATGTGATATGGTGACCTCAGAGTGTGTATTGTCATATATAGACGTTGCAACAGGTTCATCATCCCTAGAAGGATGACTCAACACTGTGCCATCATCATAGGATGTCACTCTCCCTTCATCATTGGGACTTGTTTGTGAGTCAAAGAAATTTTTATGATTTAAATCTTTAGGCACATACGTTTCAACAAAAGGTTTTGACAAAGTATTTTTCATTTTGAAGGGAAAAACAGTTTCATAAAATTTGACATCTCTGGAATAAAAGATATTTTTTGTTTCTAAGCTCAAAAGTTTATAACCTTTTTTCTCATTTGAATAACCAATAAAGACACTTTTCTCAGACCTACTACCAAATTTATCAGAGATGTTGAGAATGGTGGCATAGCATAAGCAGTCAAAGACTCTAATGAGAGAGAGTGAAGGGTCATGCCCATACACAAGGGAGAAGGGAGACTTGCCAGACAGGACTGAAGAGGGTAACCTGTTTATGACATAGGCAGCAGTTAGAACACATTCAGGCCAAAGATATAAAGGTAATTCCCCCTGAAACATAAGGGATCTAACCACATTAAGTAGATGCCTATGTTTCCTTTCTGCAATACCATTTTGTTGTGGTGTATAAACACAAGAGGTTTGATGTAGAATTCCTTTTTCTTGAAAGAAGTGTTGAAGTTTATTATTGACAAATTCTGTCCCATTATCACTTCTGAAAATCTTAACATTGTGTTCAAATTGATTTGATAGCATATGAGTAAAGTTAACAATGGAAACATAAACATCATCCTTTCCCTTAAGCATATAAACCCACACTGCCCTAGAATAGTCATCAACAATAGTTAAAAAATATTTGTAACCATCTCTGCTAGTGACTTTATATGGTCCCCATACATCTAGATGAACAAGTTGACCAATTTTAGTTGATTTATGTTCACTTAGAGGGAATGGTTCCCTGGTTTGTTTAGCTTTGTTGCAAGTATCACAAAGATGATCAGATTCAGATGAGCTATCAAGTTTAAGAGTGGATTTAAGTATATGTAGGACTTGGTCAGAGGGATGACCAAGTCTTTTATGCCAGAGATTTCTAGAAACATGACAAACAGAAATGCAGTTATTAGAAGTAATCTTACATGTAGAATCAATATCAAACATATATAACCCATTGCATTGTTTACCAATCCACACAATCCTTTTTTGATGTAAATCCTGTATATAGCAATTAGATTCATTAAACCCAACAAACATCTTATTGTCTCTAGCAATCTTATGAACAGACAGCAGACTGACATTGTACTCAGGAACAACCAGAACATCAAAAAGAGTTAGGTCATTATTAACTTTTAAGTCACCAATTTTAGTGATTAGGGCCTGAGTACCATTGGGATGTCCAACAGTTAGACCAAGATTTGAAATGTCAACAACATTAATTAAAATTTTGGCAGATACAGTCATGTGCTGATTTGCACCAGAGTCAACAATCCAACCAAGACTGATGTTTCCAGATAAGGTTTTTGTGCTGTTGTAGAAAAATTTGTTGAAGTTTATGTTAAACTTAACACTGCCATTAAAGAAGGTTCCTGAAAATTTTTTACTTGCCATGTTGGCATTAGCAGAAGACACATTGTTGTCATTAAGAAGACTCATAAGTCTGGAGAGCTGTTCATTAGACAAAGAGACAAGAGAGTTGCTAGCACTATTATCAGTGATACGATTAGTATCAGTGGAAACATTGTTACTGCTGAAAGGTTTAGCATTAAAGTTCTTTTTAACATATCCAGCAGGATAACCAACAAGATCATAACATCTATCAACAGTGTGACCAGGTTTTTTGTAGTTAGTACATTTGAGATTCATGTTTGGTCCTCTGTAATTTGAACTGTTACCAGTATTAGAACTAGACCACCCTTTATTGAAATTGTTGTTGAATGATCCTTTTTTGTTATCAAAAAATTTTCCACTATCAAAAGTTTTTGCAGCAAAAGCAGTGGCATTGGGTTTAGCAGAACTATTCCCAGATGACACATTTATGTGAGATTCTTCTCCAGAGACAACAGAGAAAGCAGTTTTGACATTAGGCAAAGGGTCTCTGGTTAAAATATTACTTCTGATAGGAACATAAGTGTCATCAAGACCCATAAGAAATTGCATTAATTTGATTAGCTGATTGTGTTTTTCAAAATGTTTTGCAGCCTCACAAGTGCATGGAGGCAAGCTAATCATACAATCAAATTGTTTCCATAAAGAGTTAAGGTTGTTGTAATAATCAGCAAGAGAAGACCCACTTTGACTAAGAGAGTTTATATTTTTATGCAAATTAAAAATAGCTGAACCATCAACCTTATCATAAGTATCTTTAAGATCATTCCACATTTCATAAGGAGTTTTAGCATAGATAGCACCAGCAAATAATTCAGGACTGAGAGAGTTAAGAATCCAGGTAACCACAACAGAGTTACAAGTATCCCATTGATTAGCAAGACTAGGGTTTGAGTCATCTCTTATGCAGGTACCATCAATAAACCCTAACTTATTATGGTTCCTTAAAGCAAAGGTCATGGCCATATTCCATATTTTATAATTTTCAGTTCCAGTGAGTTTGATAGAAATAATGGGAGTACCATTGGTATTATTGGGGTGTAAATACAAAGCATCACCAAAGGATAAGATTTTCTCAATGGAAGAACCACCACCACCACCAATATTATCATCACCAACAGCCATAATGCAAAACAGTAAGACATATAAAACACAAACAGATATAATAGCAAGAGCAGATAGACAAATAAATAAGACTTTGTAATTAAGAAACAACAAGCACCAAGCCTGTGGACTAGGGTAAACCAGAGCAGGTATTCGTACCACTCAGAGGTGGCAGATCAAGATGTTAGTCTACCCGTTTGCACCCACAAAGACTTAAGTACTGTTTGTTTGAAGAAGAGATTAGACTTAGACTTACAGAGCAATATGCAGCGGAAAGAACAAATCACAATAAGAAATAACCAGTGATTATGCCAATAGCAATAACCCCAAACCACCAACTTGTTGCTGAAGAGATGTCCCCAAGTTTCTATGAAGAAACCCTTGGATGGTGAATCAATAGTGATAATGAGCCTGATGCTCTGATACCATGTACGAAAGTATCAGCAACAATAAATAAACAGTAGAACTTTTATTCAAACTTAAGCCTTAATAGTGGGCTTAGATTATATCAACAATAGTATCCAAAGTGTTACAAGATCAGATTAATGTCAATGAGACAATAACCATACAAATACAAAGAAGAGACAAGATCAGTGAAATGATCAGAAAGAAGAAAAAAGTGTGAGACAATGACTGCACACTCAAGTGTGTCTAACCCTAGATTAAGGGACTTATTAAATAGGAGATTAAGATACACTAAGACCCCTCTAACGGCTATAAATGACTCATCAGCAGAAATGAGAAAGGCTTCAGCAGAAATGAACTTCTTGGAACTTTAAACCATTTATGCTTTGTCCATGATTAACCCCTGTAATAAGCCTGCACTGAACATAACTTGAAAGCCGTTAGCAATTGATAGAATGACATGTTTGCCACAGATTAATACCCCAAAATTTAACAGTTTTGAAGTGTACTGAATACAACCAATCAACCATTAATCAAATAAATACATGACTCACCTACTAAGTGATCCCAATCAAATTATCCACTAAAAATTGGTTTTTCAAATTAACTTTAAAAAATTAAAATTACATACATGCTATATATGTAATGATTTACATGTAATTAAGCAAAAAGTGACGAGGAAAACTGGTTTTTCTATGTTTAGATATTTACTGCTCTTTCCGTCTTAAAATTGTTATTCACCGACAAAAAACACAAAGTTTAAGATTGTCATTATAACTTTCTATCTCCTACTTTTTGCACAATAACAGTTTTACCTTTAACTAATTAATTTAGAACTTATTTAAAGTTTGTAATAATAAAGTCAAGTGAGGGTAATATGGTAAACTTGATTTATATTCCCTATCTATTTATGAAAGTGGACAATTAATTTAGGACATCTCAAAAATGAAATGTGGACAATAAATATGAAACGGAGGGAGTAAATAATATTTTGTTGTTACTTAAATTATAAAAATATACTACCAACTTGTCATTTCTCAAAAACATATGAATTAAGTAAAAAAGATATTTAATTTTCCAATTTTCCCAATATGAAACAACATATTATGTATAGTGTCCCCATTATATATATGTCATTACTCCAAACATATACAAGCATATGACTACAACATATATATTCCTCTATTTTAGAAGTTATAGCAATATCATTTAAAGTTGAGAGAATTGGGCAAACCTACATCTGTCACAAAACTATGATATATTGCATAGTGGATCTTTTCATGCCAACAAACGTTTTTATACCAAATATATCTTAAGACTCCTAGGTTAAGGCTTATACCAAAAACAATTGGTATAATAAGGGGCATTTACATATATCTCTAAAGAAACTTTAATATTTAATTATTTTTTAAAAGAAAAGAGATTCTCTCAAGTTGTTTAACTTAACTTGATCAAGTTAGAAAATTGTGAGTTATTAGATTTGATCTAATAGCTCAAATTAAAAGAATTTTTTTTATTTGATGCATTGGATCAAATCTAATGGCTCACAATCGTTTAACTTGACCTCTCAAGTTATACACAACTTCAGAGAATCCTCCTCCTTTTCAAAAACATGTTTAATAGCATTGCACGTTATGCATCGAAAACTTATATATTAGAAAAATATGTAATTTTTGAAATTTTATTAGGTATACATGTAATTACCTCTAATAACAAAGGGTCTTTGTTTTTATGCTTTCTACTAAGACCACTCCCAATGGTCACACCACTCCACATTCCACCTCAGCGCCACATCAACTTTCTTCATCCCTCACTACATCTTATTTTTCACTCTCAATGGTCACTACCCCCTTACATTTCATAAAATACTTACATTTATACAAACATAGCCTACAAAATACACCCCCTCCCCCCACACACATAACCAAATAAATGATAATAAAACATTAAAAGGAGCTCACTTTTACACAATGCCCAAGTAGTGATCGACTCACCATTCGTGAGTAATTTTCGCTTGGCTCGCATGCCACCTAAACAACCCCAATAGGGCCTCACGAGTTACATGGTGAAAAATATGCTCTCGTGGTGCCTCACCGTGAACCACTAGGAGCAGTCTAACAACAACATTAACAACTAGTTACCGTAATTTATATTAAGACAATATTCAATGTGCAAATATAATTGTTGGGTCAGTTCAACACTCACTTCCTTTGAACTATGATTCGAAAAGAAAATACCCTAAGGACAGGATATTGAAGACAACTTCAGTATGCAAAGCTGAAGTAACATTCAACTCAGACATTGAAGACAAAGCTGAAGACACATTCAACTCAAACACTGAAGACAACTTTAGTACACAAAGCTGGAGACACATTTAGCTCAAAGCCAACAAAGCTGAAGATACATTCATCTCATCCCGTACACTTAACCTTGACTTCTTTAGAGTCCTTGAAGATACACAAAGTCTTCACTTCAAGATTACTTATGTGGATCAGTAACTGATGACCAAGTCCAAATGAAGAAGTTTAGTTCAACAAGGGTGGCAATACTTTGTTGAACGATGGTGATCTCCTTTGCACAAAGATGCTGAGCAAAAAGTCTCTTAGCACCTAGAAGGTTTTAAAGGCGGAGAAAATATACTTTATACACAAGATAAAATAAAATCTATTTGGGAATGACAAACTGTCAGAGCTGGTATAAAAATACAAACAGTGTACTCAACTGTTCCTTAAAGTAGATGTAATATTGTACTAGTTTTAGAACATCCATTGGATGTTAAATACGTGTACTATAGAAACTCTTTGAAACCCTAATTCTCTCCTATAAAAGGGAATGCTTGTAAAGGAGTAATGTATCTCTTGTAACAGACAACAAAGTATTCAAGAAGATCATTACTCCTCCAACGTAACTAAGCCGCTGAACATTCAGAGATTAAGTATAATTGGCACTTAAACTTTCAGCATAGATTAGCAGTTTAAGTTTGAGAGGAGATCACATACACATTGTTATTCAACTAAGTTTGCTATTCCACAAGCAAACCTTGTTAATTCTTTGATTTTATATCAATAAGAGTTTAAACGTTAAAAAGTAACTATGTGTCACGTATTATAAACTGCTTTACTTATTGCTATACTTAAACTGTTTGTATACATTATATTGTTTGCATGGAACGTAGTTTAACTCAAACAATAAGTTATAACACGTTAAATGTGAAAGGTTTATGGATATAATTTAATATGCGTATGACCGGATTCGAACTCGAGACTTCGGGATTGCACACATTACGTATGAGAGTTGATGTTAAAATAATTAATAAATATAAACGTTATTATTATTAATTATTTGTCACGAAATAAAACATAACGATAGTTAATATTTAACGAGTTGAGACTAACGGTCGTTAAATGTAAACTAAAAGGACTAGAGTTGAAATTAGTAGATGGGAAGGATCTAGAAACCCTCTTGGGTCTCTTGGCCGATCGGTTTGGGTTTCCAAACCCAATCCCACACAAACTTGGTCATCAAGTTAAGTTACCTATAATTACAATCCCTTGTATTTATTCATAACTTAACCTTGAATCACTAAGAAACCTAATTTCTTTTCTCCTCTCCTCCCTCTTGGTTTTGGCCGATCATGTACCCTCCCCAAGGGTTTCGATTTTCCTAACTTCAAGAAATAAGTGTTTGGTTTTATTTGTTATTCAAGAACCTAGCTTTTCACATCAAATCGATATTAGTACGTGTGTACAAGAACGAATGACGAACACAATTGTGTTTGTGGTGATTTGTGGGTGTCGACTTTCTTTGGGTCGAATAGTATTAAACCCTAAGTTAGGGTTTGGGTTTTTGTTCCTCGTTCACGTTATCGTGTGTTTCTTGAATTGCTAAAAGGTACGCATATTCTTTATTCGGTTAATTCAATTACAAGTATTATTCCTATTACTTCCGTTGCATGCTTTGATGATGTTTACTTGTTTTTAATAATTGTTATGATTAGTAAAACCCAACAGTGGCATCACGAGCCGTTAATATGTTGTAATTAATTACCGAAACACATAAAAATTGAATCTTTATGATTATTACATGCTTTTATTGGTTTCTAGGGTTTTGAAAATTGAAACCCTAATTTTTTTAATATGGGTTGATTACCCTTAATTTATTTTATTAGGTTTTATTTTTTGTAAAACTTGTAGAAACCCTAGGATTGCATGTATATTTTATGTGGTTTTAATGAATAATTGTTATGTGCCATGTATTATGCGTATCTTGGGATTATAATTGTTATGAGGAATCCATAGTGGAACATGCATGTTTTGCCATGGATTATTGTTTTGATTAATTGTTAAGTGATATACACATGTTTATTAGTTTGATAAATATTGAATTGGGGAAGACCTCAATATATCTAATATAAATTCGTTATGTGCTATTTGGTATATTATTGACTTTGGCTTACGCAATCGACTTGTCGATGCATGTGGCTCACTTACATTGTAGGTGAAAGCCCTAGTTGATGTATGCATTATTTTACGCCTAGAATTGTTTATTAGGTTTTATCGAAATAATTATGCATGTGGCTAATTTTTTTACATATGTTAAATTGTTAAGTTATATGTATATATTATTTGAGTTTGTTTAATTTTTATTAAAGTGCTTTTTTGTTTATATTGTATGACATGTTTGCAAGCAAAAAGGGTTTTTTATGAATAGAAAATTAAATTGACTAAATAATGGCGAAATTGATTTGTTTTTTTAAGTATTAAATCTTGAACTTTTAATCGACTGATGCGACTGTACTAAATGGTTAGAACGGCTCACCCATTATAACAAACTATGTGGGTGGTTTAAGGAGGGTTCGACATTAAATTGCGACTCTAAAGAAGAAGGGTTATTCATAATATGCTTCGCGCTGACTAGCTTCTCTGCCACCTTGTGAGTTGTATTTGGAGCTACCTAGTATAACTATTCTATGTACGAAGCATCTTAGTGCAAAGTTGTAAGTTTCTCAACGCATCGATTAAAACTTTGTAGAATTTAATCTTAGCAATTTAAAATATAAGTAAGTTTTTGTAAAATTTTATGTTATAGAGATGTATGCATGCTTCTTTATACATAAGTTTTGATTACACGTCAAAAATTGTACCCTTTAAATTTAAGTTTATGCCATCTAATGATATGAAACACTTGAAGTTGTAATTTAGTTATGTGAGACTTTGAGCTAGATTACGATAACAAGGTGAATCTTTATATTGTGTGAGACCTCAGCTTAAATAATTTACAGTTTCTAAATTAGACAACTTAATTAAGTTAGTTAGTGAGACCTATAACTTAAGGCATAAGATGGGATAAAACATGCTTACGTTTTGCATAATTGTTTGGCAAAATTGTAAATCCCATAATTTCTAGGAATTGAAAATTTGTTTGTCAATTATTGTTTTTCAACAATTACTGATAAGGTTTTAAAATGTACCTTTTTGAGGGGTCGTTTAAGCCCTTATTTGATCACTTTTGTATCCGTTATTACTTAATATCGTTCCTTTTCACTTTTTAGGTCTCTTGAAGGCAAATTGCTGTAATGGCACTTATTTGGACGATAAGGCGCAAATATACGAAGAAAATGGCCAAAGTCAAGAATCGAGACTCTCAAGCTGCTAAAAGACAAGGTGACGGCGTCACAGCTTATACGCGACGCCGTTGGAGTATTTTGTGACGGCACAGAAGCCAAAATTCATATTTTCAAGTGACGGTGTCAGGCTTTAAAAGAGTAGGCCGTCGCAACTCAGACGGCCTAGATTTGATCCAGACGGCGTCAGAATCTGAAGAGGACGGCGTCACAAGCACAAGGTGACGCCGTCGCAAGTCTAACGTGGCCAAGACGAAACCTTTTGGAGTAAAAACCTAAACCGAACCAAGACTATCTTGTACAGTATTTTTGGGTTCCAAACCCTATCTTACATCAAGATAAGTGTTTTACTTCATTAATTCAATTATGTCTTTGATTATTTGTGTGTATGCTTGCATGTTCTCCATGTCCGGCTAATTTACTTGTGTGTTTGCTTAGGGTATATGAAACTTAATTATTGAATATTGATTGGTTGTCTCTTATCTTAATTGTTAATGATCTAGTAATGCGATAGGTCATTCGTTGTGTACTTAATGCTTGATTAATCTTTGTGAACCTTAGGTTATAGCACCTTGAGCGGTTGTAAGCTAAACTATCCAAAGAGGCCTTAGAGTTAGAGTTTATGATCCCTAGTGGTTTTTGTAGACGAGACCCTTTGGTAAGTTCAAAGAGTTAGGGATAAACGCATACCCTACGACTTTAGACACACAACGCAATTAAGAATAAGGACGTGACAATTCAACCACCAATAGGAGATAATTAAGGAGTAGTAAAACCTAAGTGAACACATCTTTAAACTATCATACGAGCACACAATAATTAGACATAGACTACATACACCTTAGATTAGATAATTAGATAAGTAGAGTAATCGGTAGCAATACCAACCCCCAAATCCAAACCCCGAGATTCGTACTTTTCCATTTCTTAAAAAAACATAAAAAAGATAAAAAATAATCTTTCTTAACCCCAACCTTAGCGTAGTAACTCCTCACTAGCATTCCTATTCCCCTAGAGAACGATATGAATACCCGTGGCTTACCCTAATACTACACTACAACGATTAGGTTCACTACCTAGGGTGTTATAAAACTTGCTCGAAGAAAAGGAAGTTCCTTTGACCCCGAACGACGCGTGTAGCGTTATCAAGTTTTTGGCGCCGCTGCCGGGGAATAGAATAGCTATTTAGTAGTCCACCTCGTTTAGGTTTCTTTGCTTGATTCCTATCAAGTAAATTTTTCTCATTTTTAGCTTTCTCGTAGTCTATCCCCCTTCTTCGTGACCTTTGTTCGTAATCCCATCACTTTTCATCATGGAAGGTGATAACCAACCACCATTCATCAACCTACCACCAAATGACCCGCCAAGAGCCTGTACTCTTGGTGAATACTCGAGACCAAGCCACTTAGGCTATAGGAACACCATTGAGCTTCCCGACCAAGCCCAAACTACAGCCCTGCGATCCGACACCATCCGGTTGGTGCAAAACGGATGTGCATTCCATGGAATTCGTTCCGAAGATCCAAATCAACATATAAGGGATTTCCTTAAAATTGTCGATTCCATCGACCTTGATGCTACTAATCGGGAGACCACACGCCTGCGTCTCTTCCAATTCTCTCTACGGGACCAAGCTAGTAATTGGCTTGAGCGACTTCCCGCCGGCTCCATCTCAAGTTGGGATGATCTCACCTCTCGTTTCCTTGCTCAATTTTTCCCGCCGGGGAGAACCACTAAACTTAGGAATGACATCTTGATGTTCCAACAACGTCAAGG